>CM062641.1:8825884-8897295 GCA_025617555.3 Puccinia polysora
ATCTCTTCGTCTTTCACACTCACCACCAGAACAGAGCCAGAGATTAGATTATAGACCCAGACAGAACAATAAGAAAATGGTATGTATGAGAAAGATCGCAAGATAAAAGTCGTAGGTGACAGAATGATATGATCCAGTATTCCCCTTGAGAAACGCGTCGGAAAGGAAGTAAAGTGAGTATATAGGACCAGAGAAACAAAATGGACAGAGATGATAGGAAACAAAAGAACAGAAAGAGAAGAGGAATGAGGGTGTTCAAGCAGTTAATCATACCAAACTGAATACTGGAGGAGGTTAAGGTACTTTGGTAGGCGGAGTGGCAGTTGAAGTTGAGAGAGTTTGTCGGCCGGGGGTAATGAGTTTGAGGTGTGAGGTTGGGAGAGGATGAAGGTAGTAGTTGGATAAGTATGTCTGTCTGAAAGTTGAGATGGAGAATGTGAGGTCGAGAGAGGTAATGAGAAGGGACGGCGAGAAGAGAAGCGTAGAGTTGGGAGAGAGAGATGGAGGATGAGTCGCAAGAGATTCCTGTGACAGTTTGTCGCGGGGAGGCATGTTGCGTGAAACTCCGTGACTACGACAGGTACACAGATGAAAACTCAACAAAAAGAAAAAAGAAAAAGAAAAAGAAAAAGAAAAAGAAAAAGAAAAAGAAAAAGAAAAAGAAAAAGAAAAAGAAAAAGAAAAAGAAAAAGAAAAAGAAAAAGAAAAAGAAAAAGAAAAAGAAAAAGAAAAAGAAAAAGAAAAAGAAAAAGAAAAAGAAAAAGAAAAAGAAAAAGAAAAAGAAAAAAGAAAAAGAAAAAGAAAAAAGAAAAAGAAAAAGAAAAAGAAAAAGAAAAAGAAAAAGAAAAAGAAAAAGAAAAAGAAAAAGAAAAAGAAAAAGAAAAAGAAAAAGAAAAAGAAAAAAGAAAAAGAAAAAGAAAAAGAAAAAGAGAAAAAGAAAAAGAAAAAGAAAAAGAAAAAGAAAAAGAAAAGAAAAAGAAAAAGAAAAAAGAAAAAGAAAAAGAAAAAGAAAAAGAAAAAGAAAAAGAAAAAGAAAAGAAAACAAAAATCAAAAGAAAAAGAAAAGAAAAGACAAAGAAAAGAAAAAGAAAAAACAAAGAAAAAGAAAAAGAAAAAAAAGAAAAAAAGAAAAAAAAGAAAAAAAAAGAAAAAAAGAAAAAAAAAGAAAAAAAGAAAAAGAAAAAAGGAAAAGGGAAAAAAATAAAAAAGGAAAAAAAGGAAAAAAAAGTCTTGAAAATATACCCATGAATATAACCATTAGGTGTATCTGAGTAGGGGGTGGTGCCACAAACCCTACATCATCCATTGACACTCATTAATCAAAACAACTCAACACTCCAGATACTTCCAAAAAAATGTTTCCCTCTTATATCAAGTCTCTGGATACTTGTTTTTTCAATATCATCTTAATTTGTTTCTTAACTATGAAATACTATCTTCATTTCATTTTTTTACAAAGGAAATCCCTTTTTGCAATGGCTCAAGAAAAAAATCACCCACTTTCAGAAACTTTTTCACCAGGCCCTCACTCCATTATCTCATCCAATCAAACTAGTGATTCAAATACCCTTGCTCCGTCCTCATCTACTCAAAATCCTGATTTCACCCCCCCTAGCCCCTCCTCCTGAGCTATCATATAATCAAAAGGAGAATCTGGTTGAGGCTATCCAATCTTGGGCAAAGTGCCATGGATATTCCATATCTACCAGAGTATCCAATTCCAAGGAACATAAACACACTTATCAATGTGATAAATCTGGGGAATATAAACCCAGAAAAGATACCATCAAGTGAAAAAAATCAAGAAAGACCAATTTTTACTTTCAGATTATTAGGATATATTTTCAACAAATTGGGTTTTGGGATGGTAAAGTTAATATTTCCAGACCACAGCAATTACACTTCCAACAATCCCTCCACTCATCCCATCCACAGAAGAATTCAAGGGATTCAATGGGAGATGGTTGAAAATTTAAACAAAGCTGGAGGTCCCCCCATTAAAATTCTAAAATATCTTATACCAAAGTCTTCATCACCTATCAATACAAATCTCAATACAATTTGAAAAAAAAATATCCAAAGTATAAAAAAAATGCCTTGATGGCAAAACTCCCATTGAAGCTGTCATACTTGAACTCCGGAATTCTTACGTTTTCTAAAAAATGAGAAATTGGAATGTTCAAATCACTTACTTTTTCATTTCAACCCCTGATTCTATTAAAATTTTCTAAATTTTACCTACTCACATAATGATGGACTGTAATTAAAAAAAAACAAAGTTTTAAATTCTCCTTTTTCATATTGTTTTGGTAAACAATTGTCCAAGAAGTTTTTTCAGTTGCCTTCTTTTTTCTATCTCAAGAGAAAAGAGGGAGCTCTGAATGGAAGTTACTAAACGTTGTAATATTTTCAAAGATAAATAACACAGTGTGATATTTAGAGAGAAAGAACAAGCACTCATTAGTTCCATTTAAAAACTTTTCCATTACTGTTATCATCATCTCTTTCTCTGGAAAATTTTAAAACTTATTCAAACAGATTGCAGAAAGAACTTAAAATCTGAAGATAAATGGAATCCTTTACAGAAAACAATGCCATCAGCTGGTTAATTCAAAATCAAAATCAAGGTATCAGGAAAACCTCACCAAAATTCCTTTTTTTTGGAACCGTCCCAATTATGACTACCTTCTTGAGAACTGGATTGCTCTAAAAAGAAGTTTTGTCTCCTATTTGGCAAAAAAACCACTATCACTTGAGCAAGAAAATTAACTGAAGAATAGAAGGACTAAAATCCCACAGAAAACATTTCATCAATTCATCTATTGGCTCTTTTTCTAATGTAGTTCAAAAAAATCAAAATTCCATCACCATCCAAAACCATGAGAGAGCTATTGAAGACTCTCAGCAACAATTCAAGCATCTCAAAAGTTTATCCTACTGTGTGGATCATGTATCTGGACAAATCAGCCACTATTCCCTCATAAAACTCCATTCATTTCATCAAGTTATTGATTCTTCCACCACTTGCACCAATGGTGATTACTTTTCTTACATGGGTATACCATGTATTCTCAAAGTGAAATTAGCTATCAGAATTGATAAACTATTCCAAATTGAAGACTTTCATCCTCAATGGCATTCCAAAGCCCCCTTGTCATTATTTTTTTTAAATTTTTTTTTGTATTCAAGCTAAATTGAATAATTTATTGATTGATTTTGATTGTTCTTTATTCATTGAACTGTTAAAACTGATTCAAATGAAAAATCAGAAACCCTTGACATTCCATGCAAAATCAGTAATTCACAACTATATCTGACTGAAACATATTAAGACACAAAGGAGAATCCAATTATTTCAAGAATATCTCTCAGTCCTAAAGTAAAACAGAACCATCTTGTTTAGAATATTTAGAAGAACCCAAAAGGAGATGAATTCCAAAAAAGAAATTAATAGAAAATTCAGAGTTCAGTCACCATTTTTTTGATAAACAAATATCAAATTTCATAATTGATGTTTTTTTTCTATGTTTTCAGGTTTGAAGAAAGTGGAAGGCCATAAAGGGAAAGGGGAAGGGAAAAAAGAAGGAGGATTCAGAGCAAAAGGTAAATTTATATCTATACTTATTTTTTCTGCAATGGGTTTGTTTTTTAATAAGTCCTTGTCATTTTTTACATCAGATTATTTTCTGACTGAAGAGGAATATTCAGAAGTTATAGAGGTGCCAGATTTGGATGAAGGGGAAGATTCAGAAGATGAACAGCTACAAGATTTGAATTTTATTAAGATGGTGAGCTTTTATTTGATTTTATTTTTGGTGATTTTTTTTGATATTATCTCTCATTAATTATCCATTCAAACTTTGATCAGGGGTCTGTAACCATTGTAAATAAGCCGGTTGCTTTTCCAGGAGAAAATCCATGGAAAAGAATCAATATTAAAAATTTATCCAATGAGAATGGTGATTCTTAACATCCTCCTTGAAGGGAGGTATTAGAACAAAAAGCAAAAAAAAGAGTGAGAAATTCAGTATATTTGATAATTTCTCATTTTTTCAGTTTTTCAGTTTTCTGGAGGGGTTTTCCTATAGGTTTCCTTTGAAATATCTTATTCTTCTTGTGGAATCTTTGACCAATTATCACTTGAAGAATTGGGTTTTATCTTTACACAATATTTTATTTTATTGAAAATTTCTAATTTTGGTTTTAGTTCCCATAAAAAGATTTTATTTCCCCCAAAACAGCCTTTCCACATACATCACATGTTCAGCACATCAAAGGGGATGGAAAATGCGGATTTGGAGTAGTATCAATTTGTTTGGGAAGGAACTCAGAAGACTGGATTGAAGTCAGGAAAGAAGTGGTGAAAGAGCTTGATTCAAATCCAATATTCAAGGACCCAAGATTACTGTGTGAAATCAGGGGTGAAAATTCCCAAGAATAAAGAAGGCGATTGGACCAACTTTCTGGCCCAGCTCTGGTAAATATGTGGATGAAATTTTCATGCCATGGTTTCCTTCTGGCTAAAACATGTAAGAGTTCAGTGTTTCTTTTTTATTCTTGAATTCCTTTCACTTATCTTCCTCCTGATTCCCTTCCAACTCCAAATTCTAAATATTCTCCCATTTTATTCATTCTATTAGAATATTTAAAATATATGTTCCCCTTCAGGTTAAAGTCTGATCATTGGCCAGATCCCAGCCTAGAGCCACTTTGGAAAAGCTTTGTGACCAAGGATTTCAAATCTTGGAAAGCCATTATTTAGAAGAATTTGGAGCTTTTTGAGGGGGCTTTTTTCCTCCAAGAAAATCAACCAGAAACATACAAAAAATTATAGTTGAATAAAATTTACTATTTGTATACACATTTTTTCTTTTTTTTTCTTCTTTTTTGAATGAATATTTTGAGGTGTACGACAAAATCCAAAAGATCTTTAAAAAGTATTAAGAAGATATTTCTTTTTTTTTAAAAAAAATTATGAAATACTGAACAATCAAACAGAATTAACATAAAAGGCAAACAAAGAGATCAAAAAATCCAATTAGAAATAGTGATTTTTTGATGATTTTGATTTTTTAAATGAATTTTTTAAGTTAAAATAAAAAATAAAAAAAATATTTAAAAGATATAGAAAAGCCATTTTGAATTTGTTTTCATTTTCTAGAATCTTGAATAACCAAAAAAAAAATGGTGAAAAAGGACAATGAAAGGATCCAAGATTCCAATGAGAAATTTGTTTTTTTTTTTTTTGATTTTTTGAATGAAAGAATACATTCAAAAATTCTGCAAAAAATATTATAATTTTTTCTTACTTTTTTCCCAGCTTTCTAACAGCTTCAATCACAAAAAAAATGAAAACAAAATTCAAATAAAAGGATGAAAAAGTCCAATGAGAAATTTGGTTTTTTTTTGTTTTGTTAATTTTTTGAATAAATTTGATAAGGTAAATTATACATCCATTAAATCTTGAAAAAAATCAGAAATATATTGGAATGTTGTTTTAAAATTCTCATAGCTGAAATAAAACAAACATAATAATCAAAAGGGCAAAAATAAATATCCAAAACACCATTGAAACATTTGTTGTTTTGGATTTTTTGACTTTTTTGATTACATTTTTGAAGGGGCTCTAATGCCTCCAAAATAACCAAAACTTTATTTGAGAGGTTAATGATCCCCAGCTACCAGAATGTGGTTTCAGAATTCAAAAAGGAAAAATTAATTCTTGAAACAACTGTGAAATAAAGTATTTGTCCATGTAGCAGCAATGCCACGCAGACATCAAATTCCATAATTTATTGGATTGGGCCCATGAGAAATTTAATTCCCTAGAAATAATAAAAAAAACATAAAGGAGAAAATAAAATAAATGAAGCTAAAAAATAATTTGTTATCAAAAGGGGATATTTTTTCATCTTTAGTTAAGAGATTTTGAAGCTCAAATGATTTCATAAATTTAAATTTCAAAACCAATTGCCTCAATATGACACCCTCAATTGAGTTAATTTCTTTAGAGATAAGCATTTGTGCCCAAAATTATTTACTATGGTTAGTTTTATTCAGGGGGAATTTTTTATTTTTGGGTAAATTTTTGGAATTCTTTCTTTGTTCTTTGATACATTTTTTTAATTTCTTGGAAGAAAACATTCAATTTTTAGAATTTTCATAGAAAAAAACTATAAAAAATTTACACTTCCTTTCATTAAATTCATTTTACTACATTGTTGAAGGTCCATC
Source organism: Puccinia polysora (assembly GCA_025617555.3). Taxonomy (NCBI): domain Eukaryota; kingdom Fungi; phylum Basidiomycota; class Pucciniomycetes; order Pucciniales; family Pucciniaceae; genus Puccinia; species Puccinia polysora. Next base: position 8,832,119 of record CM062641.1, read on the forward strand.
AATAAAGGAATTTCCAATATTTATTTTCAATTTTTAAATGATTCAATTAATTTAAAAATAATTTTAGTTGAATATATATAAATGCTTTAGTTGCACATCATTTTTTTGCATGCACAAATCCACATGCCAAAATTTATGGCATGCACAGATTCACATGCCAAAAAAATATTTATACACCATACTTGGGTGTTTGCAACGGTACATGCCAAAGATTTGGCATGTGCAAATATGCATTCCAAAGATATTGGCATGTGAAACTGTGAATTCCGAACTTACTGGTGTTCTGAACTGTGCATTAAAAAAATGGTGTGCCATAAGTAAGATGGTGCCATCAAAATAGGAACCATTCAAAATTAATTTTCCCTGGTTTGGTGTGCATGGGTACACATGGAAAAGTGTTTGGTATGCATGGGTCCAAATTCCAGATTGTTTGGCATACATACCACACCCAGAAAAGATTTTTTTGTAGACCCATACACTCTAAAATTGATAGACCATAAGTAATTTTGGGGCATTAAAATATCTTCTTCCCAAAAAAAATACATTTATTTGATGATCCAATATCTGAAAAAAAGGACATCCCATTTTGTTGATCAAAAATAATTTTGCACAAATTTGATTGAATTTACCATATCACTCAAATCCATTGAATTTTAGCGTATTATTGGTTGAAAGTCAATTTATGATATCTCAAGAAAAACATCAATGGTCAAGATTCAATCTGATAGCCATAAGAGGCCAAATTATTTCAAGTTTTTGAATGCTTGACCATTCATAAATAAAAACAAAAATGTTCTTGCTTTATTATATTTTTTTCCAATTATTCAATTTTAATCCTTTTTGATATTCTGCAAATTTATTTTATTCTCTTGGCTCTAAGCTGTAATTTTTATAGCAGGAATAATTTTCCTGATGAAGGAAAGGATAGAAATAAGAAAGCCAATAATTCTCCTCAAATAAAAGTATTTAAAGTGTTCTACCAGAGAATCAATCATTTTATCCTTAATGACCATGATTGCAGAACCGCTATCAATCCCCCCCATCTTTCCCCTCTCTTGTAACCAATTGAGATCAGCTCCTTGCTTCCTTGGGTATAAATCTGTGTTCTTTTGGGTGCTTTTTCCCTTTCAAATGTGTATGAATAAACAATGATTATTGAAATGAAAGACTAAAGGTCATTTCATGAATAAACAAGAAAATTCATCTGCATTAAGAAACATTTGACAAAAGACATCATTATTTTCTGGATCAAACTCAAGCTAAAAAAGGTTTCTTGCAACATTTAGGCCTGCATGAATTTTTTTTTAATTTTTTTCCCTTCTATTTTTTTTGCCTTGTTTGATTTTTATCCCTGGATGACGAATATTTTATTTATTTTTGGGTTTCCCTTCCCTTGTTGGTAAATGAACATCAGGTTGGTAGAAATCATCACATATCTTATTGATGTCTCATTGTTCATTTAAGAAAAAAGATGAATATGGGAATATAATGATATTTAATTTTAATTTTTTGAAAAATAGTAAAAACACATGTACGCATGCCAATAATTCAATTAAGAAAAACAGAATAGGTTCCCAGATTTTTTGTTGGAAAAATTGCATATGCTTGGTTGAAATTATTAAAAAGTTTATTTCAGTTGAATTATTGATTGAAGCCACTCAAATAATTCGGCAATAAATTTGCTAACTTTTGAATCATGAATTCTAATCAGGTGAAAAATTACAAGAAAAAACGTAATAAAGCAAAAAATTGGAGGAAGGGGAAAAAGAATTTATTCTTGGGTGATGGTAAATTTAAATTGAAATAAGTGATGGTGGCCTTAAATCTTAATATGAAATACTCTGGTAAAATCAAGTTGTTTTGGTGCTTAAATTTTATTGAAATTTCTTATTTTCAGAAAAGGACAAATATTCTTATATGAAATAAGATGAAATTAAATATTCAATAAATGTAAAATCTCCTTTAATAAAAAATGAAGCTTAAATTTAATTTGATTTTTTGAATCATTTTCCATCAGAAGAAAACTGTTGAAATTGAAAGATGGAGTTTTACTCAACTTTGTTTGCTTTTTAGATATAAATCAGGAATGATAGTTGGAGGCAAATTTGAGACATTCAACAAGGATTGGGTAATATTGTTAATTTTTTTGAATTGAAGAATTTCAAGAAGAGGGACAAGGATTTTCTGTTTTTTATTTGCTTGGGTTGTTGAGCATCCTTGGTGAAATTTTTGGATGTGTTTTTCTGAGGAGCCAAATTTGATTGATGGCTAAGATAAAGTAAGTGTTGGAAAGAACACTGATCCCATTTCTACAAAATTTTTTCTCCTTTCTGTCTATCTATCTATTTTTCTTCTTTTTAAAATTTTCCATATATTTCTTAGTCCCATCTGATTTCTAATCATATTTTCCTTCATAATCTTCTCAATCTAAATCAACTCACATGTAAAGAGAAACATCAACACTCAGTCACAATTCTGTCACAAAATCCTTTCAACATCATCTCTGTCACATCCTGTGTGCATTCATCATCTACCTTCACCTGAGGGAAGGTGCAAAGGAAGAGGGGACGTGTTGTCTCTTCATCCTTCTTTCTGCATATCTCACTCTGACTCCCCAAAATAGATTTCTGTGTTTCTTTTTATTAAATCCTTTTTCATATCTCAAATGATTCTATTGCTTATTATCATTTTATTTTATCTGCTTTCTCTTTGAGCTAATATAATGATAATTCTATCTGCATATCTCATCAACATGTTATGAGCACAGGACATTATCTTTTTCAGAATCTAAAATAAAATCCAAAATGATCTTGTTCCCACCATTTAAAATGCTCACTATGGAAAAATAATCCTCCCATCCAGTGATCAAGACTCCAACAATAATCCCTCTCAGCTCCCCTAGAGAAAATTTAAAATAACTAGACTGGGCAATTATTGTTTGTATAAAGTTTAAAAACTCCTCTGTCATATATCTATTCAAAGATCAAAAAGTCAAATTCAATCCTAATATTTGGTCAAGTGACAACCTAGCCATCTGCTGATTCATCTCTTGGCTCATCATCCCCACTAATGTTCAGTTCATAAGGATGTACAAAGCCAATTCACTAGGGATGTGGAACGCCTCAATGAATACCAATCAATAAGTGCATCAAGAAGTTACATTTACTGGATTTGTAAACTTCTGCTCACCAATATGAGCAACAATGACATGAAAGCTCACGTGTTGGAACTCACATTTTATGGAGAAAAACTGTCCTCACTTATCACTGCCAAAAAACCTCTCAACACAGACAACTTGCAATTCACTCCAATACTCCTCTTTTTACCCAACAACTTGCTTGGCTGTGTCTCCAGGATGATGAACCAAGGATACATCTCATTCCACAAAATAATTCAAGAACTGAAGCCAGAACACGTGGAATTCCAGACCCAAACCAAGCAAATTTTGATCATTTCAGTTAAAGCCACACCACATTTTTATCCATCCCATCCTTCCCAAAGTCAGTGTTGATGTTCTCACTCCCTCTCTCTCTCTCTGATCTATGTTTTCTTATTCCTTTTTTTCATCCCTCTCATATCTATAATCTCTTTCCACATCTTCTTGTTATTCAATCTCTTTTCTCTTCTTCCTATAAAAGATTACAACATACTGTTTTCTTTGTAAAGGACACTCGCGTACAACACACACCTTCATACCCGCGCACTATGTGATTGCTTGATATTTTCACTCCTGCTCTTGCAATCATCATGACTCCTACCAATCAATTTACGACTTGAGTCTTTCAAGACCATTGCAATTCTGTTAAACCTTTATCCCCCATTGGAACAACCAATCCATACCAATATCTCTCAAGCCAATCAATTGATCAATATTGATCAATCAATCCAATTAATAATTCCAATTCACTGTACAAGTCCAATCAGCTCCTCAGTCCTATCTTCAGCATCCATCACTGTCCAACCCTTTTAATCATCAAGACAAGCAACCAGTCAGATCATGGTAAGAAAATTACCTGGAAACTCATCAATCAGTGCAGGAGCTTACTATTCAACTCTCAGTTCCTCATTCCTTAATCAGTTATTCTGAACTGGCACTGCAACTCCACCCTGGCTGCTTCTCAACAAGTATCTCCCTCTTGATTACTCCATATAAGACTTGCTTGTCTCAGCCAGCTTGTTCTCTGTTGGTCACTTTTCATCTGTCATTTCATGCATTCCTGTTCATTCTCATTCTTATTCTTGTTTATCTCTTCTTGAAATTCAGCTTGGTCTTGGTTTCCAATCCAATTTCTCACACGGTTAAAAGCCTGCGCTAATTGAGACAATGGATTGACCAGGGACCTCATCTACGCCAGGACCAGGGGGGACTACACCAACTACAAATCCCTAGCAATCAAATCACTCATCAAATCCACTACTCTGCTAACTGCCAATAATTAAAGCATGTGGAGGAAGAAATTCAAAAAACTTTTCAAGCTGCATGGAATATTTGATATCATGAATGCGGGTGACTTGACCTGTCTGGATGAGGACACAAATCAGCAATTTTTAGCCCATATCCTTGCCAAACTTGATGCAAATTTCTACAATAATATTATCAAAGACACCAACAAAGATAATGCTAAGCTAATCTGGATCCCAACTCAAGAGAATTTTGCGTTTTCCCAATCTGCAAATAGGGCTTGTTTCTTCAACAGATTCTTTCATCTCTCAATGGAAAGTAACATTGAAACATTTTAAAGAAAGGTAAAGATTTATATTAAGAAAATGACTGAAGGCAGCATTGAGCTTCCTTCAGATATCATTGCCTACCTTGTTTCATTCAAGTTTCCCTCTTTGATGCAGCACATGAAGTCTCAAATCATGCACTCCACTACAGATATAAAAGTTTATGTTGTTCTCAACCATCTGATACAACACAAAAACAAATCAATTGCAGAAGGAGAACAAGCCAAGCCTCTGAATGTTGCTCTATACAGAGGACCACAATATAAAAATGGCAAGCACAACCCAGCAGTCAGCTCTCATCCTGCTAGTTTTTGTTGGTTCAAATTTCCCAATCTCAAACCTGCAAACTTTCAGAATCAAGGATCAAAGAAAGTCAAGCCAAAAGCTAAAGACAAAGCAGATTTTTTCAGTTTCTTGTGCGGACTCAGTTCAAATGCTTTGAATGAACAAATCAATCAACAAAATTTCATACTAGACTCTGGCTTCTCAATCCAAATGATAATCAATCAAGATTCTTTCACTACCTTTGAAAAGAGAAATAGAACCAAACAAAGAAAAACTGGAAAAAAAGATGCGCTATTGCGATTGAAGGAAGTGGAAGAGCAGCTCTGGCCACCAAAGACGTCAACCTGATCCTATCTAACGTATCTTGGTGCCTGAGTTGATGTTCAATCTGATATTGTTAGGCGCGCTTATGAGTCAAGGAGCTAATCTTTGCATTTAAAGAGGCAAAAATCCCCACACCTTCAAACTTACCACAGAAGGTGCAACAATACTATCTGGTTCCATTGTTAAAAATTTTTTTGTAATCAGCATGGCCAATAAAACAAGGAAATCTTTTTAATCCAGTGTGGAAATATCTACCATTCATCAATATCTAGGCCATGCCAGTCTATCAAGAATGGAAAAGTTCCTCAATGTCAAGCCCACTGAATTGCAATGGAACTTGTTCAAATGCCTCAGTTGCAATAAAGCCAAAATAACCTGTGTGCCTTTCAACCTTCAACAAGAGAACGCTCAAAGCTGCTTTGAAAAGGTCCATCTTGACCTCATTGGGCCTATCAATCCTACGTCAAAAGGCGGATTCTGATACTTTCTCACTCTCATAGACTTGCACTCTGGGTATGTTGCTGGTTTTTCCCTCAGATCTAAAAGCAATACCGCGGATCTTCTTATCTTTGTAATCAAAAATCAACACCAAAAATCGGGTCTATTCCCCAGGGACATTTAATCTGACGGAGGCGGCGAATTTGTGAACAGGAAGCTCCAAGACTACTACAAGAACCACCAAATCAACCAAATGGTCAGTGAGCCCTATCATTCTCAACACAAAGGACGTGCCAAAAGGGAAAATAGGACCGTAATGGAAGCTGTTTGAGCAACCTTGTCGGACTTGAGCATTTCTAAATTATGCTGGCACAAGGTTCTTAAAGGCTGCTGCCTGATGTTAAACCAGATTCCAAAAAAAGAAAGGAGAAGATTCTCCCTGGAAGAAAATGCACCAAAACCAACTTCCAGATGATTATGTAAAACCCATTGACACAAGCCTGACCTATAGGATTAAAAATACAAACATCAACTCTAAACTTAGCAAAAAAGGGGCTCCCAGAGTGCTACTGAGGCTCAATAAATTGTTAATTTCTTATAAGATTCTTACATCAACCAGCAAGATAATCAAAACTAAGCATGTCAAGTTCAACAATCAAGAATCAATGCCAATCCTCTCTGTAGATGACTTGATTGGTAGCCAACAGATCATCCTTTCAAATGTTGATCAAGCCCCTGGCTTTTCTACACTTGATCCTCCAGCTGCAGTTGATCTCTCTACAAACCCATCTATATCTGCTGTCAAGGCTGAAACAGACAATGATGTCTCTGACATATTCTCAGACCCGGACTTGGCTGTCAAAGAAAATCTTAGTTCAAATCTAAGAAATCATGAAAACCTGTCCAAACCAGATTGCTGCGGGTTCATCTCCAAAATTATTCCTTCATAACTCGCCAAGGCTATGACCATCCCAGGTTGGAAAGAGTTGGCACTAAGAGAGTTCAAAACAATTGAAGACCAGGATGTCTGGGAGAAGTTGATGAGAAAGTTGTCACAAACCCTCTCAACACCATTCCCGTCTTCAAGATCAAGTGCAATGCTCATGGTGAAGCACCAATTCTCAAGACTAGACTATGCATGCAGGGGTTTAATCAGCGTTATGGGCTGGAATATCTGGAGACCTATGCAACTACAGGGAAGGTAGTATCTTTAAGAGCAGTTCTGACATACATAGATGACAGAAGCCTGGAAATGCTGAAACTCAATGTGAAGGGTGCTTTTCTACACTACGAGCTTGACAAACAGGTCTTTATCAAAACCCCTTTTGGCTGTGGTCAATCTTCCATGTACTTGCGACTCAAGAGGTCACTGTACGGGTTGAAACAACCACCAAGGAACTGGTACCAAATTCTGAGCGAGTGGATCAAAGCCCAGGGTTTTCAATAGTCTGCATGCAATCCATCACTGTACATTGGTGACGAAAAAAAAAGTGTCATATTTTTTCATTTTCATGATCTTCTAGTTGCAGGAAATGTTCATCAATTCAAAGAGAAATTTCTCTGTAATTTCAAACACTCTTCCGCGCACAAGAAAAACACCCTCCTTGGGATGAAGATAGAAAGAAAAGATGGCCTCATTAATCTGTCACTGCCGCTTCACATTGAAAAAGTGATTTCAGAACTCAAACTTTGAAAAAGTTGGCCGGTATCAACTCCTCTCACCCCTGTTCTCCATCTTGGTAAGGCCGGAATAGAGGATCAAGACCAGTTCCTTGCTCTAAACGTCAACTATTGCTCCCCCATTGGCTGGCTAAATTTCATAGCTGGACTTTCCAGGCCCAATATCAGATTTGCTGTTTCAAGCCTGGAAAGACACTGTGAAGAACCCAGTATCAGTCATTGGAAAGAAGTGGTCCATGTCTGGAGGTATTGGAGAGACACTAAGGATATTAACTTAATGCTTGGACCGCAATCTATATTTTATTGACTAGTATGCTTCAGCAATGCCACATGGGCAGACAATACCAACTCAAGGTTCTCTTAGAGTGGCTTTATCTGTTTCTTCAAGGGCAGTCCTCTATATTGGACTAGCAGGAGTCAACAATCCATAACGCACTCCTTGACTGAATTCAAATGTATCAAACTGTCTAGCTGTCATCTTGAAGATCATTGGCTACAAAAACTCATCAAGAATATTTATCAAAGCTTTTGAAAATGCCCAATTTACCTGATTGACAATAAGGGACTCAACAATAAGATTAAGAGATTTGGTTCCAACTCCACAGCAAAACACATTGAAATTAAAACCAAAAGTCTTTGGGACGACTTTCAAAATAGCCTCATTGAAGTAAAGTTAATCACATCTCAATTAATGATGGTAGACGCACTCACAAAGGCGGGCAACAAAACTTCAGTCACAAGGATTGTAAATGCCTTCAGCTCTCTTTTTCACTGATCTCCGAGTTGTGGGGGCGTGTTGATTTTCTGAATCCCTCTCTCTCTCTCTGATTTATGTTTTCTTATTGCTTTTTTGTTCATCCTTCTCATATCTATAATCTCTTTCCACATCTTCTTGTTATTCAATCCCTTATCTCTTCTTCCTATAAAAGATTACAACATACTGTTTTCTTTCTAAAGCGCACTCGCGTACAACAAACACCTTCATACCCGCGCGCTATGTCCGCGCTTGCTATTGTCACTCCCGCTCTTGCAATCATCATGACTCCTACCAATAAATTGACCACTTGAGTCTATTAAGACCATCGCGATTCTTTTCAACCTTTATCCCCCATTGGAACAACCAATCAATACCTACCAACCAATCCGCACCAATATCTCTCAACCCAATCAATCAATCAACATTGATCAATCAATCCAATCAATCAATCCAATTTACTTTATGAGTCCGATCAGCTCTTCAGTCCTATCTTCAAAATCTATCACTGTCCAACCCTTCTAACCATCAAGACAAGCAACCATTAAGATAATGGTAATAAACTTATCTGGCAACTTGTCAATCAGTGCAGGAACTTACTATTCAATTTTCAGTTCCTCATTCCTTAATCAGTTATTCTGAACTGGAACTTAAACTTCTACCCTGGCTGATTCTCAACAAGTCTCTCCCTCTTAATTACTCCATATAAGACTTGCTTTTCTCAGCCATCTTGTTCTCTGTTGGTCACTTTTCATCTGTGATTTCATGCATGCCTGTTCATTCTCATTCTTATTCTTGTTTATCTCTTCTTGAAATTCAGCGTGGTCTTGGTTTTCAATCCAATTTCTCACAGTCAGAACAACCCTCCAGATCATAAGGACTCCAAATCAAGAATCTTATTCTGCACCAACTTCCAAACCAAAGGACACTTATTCTCAGGATTTCTGGAAATCAAACAAGCCATTTCAACATACCAAAATTAAAAAAAAAGTAATAGGGCTGCACCAAATCATTCAAACAATTCTGTCACTTTTGACAGAAAGGAAGACCAAAACATCCATCAATAAGCCTCTTTCCTCAATTTCAGCTGTTTGTGAGAAAGGATTCAAATTTTTCATCACCAGGACAGGAGTTGAAATTCTGCCAGAGAATGATACAAACTACAAAACAGCAATCACCAGTAATTGAAAAGGAAACCTTTTCTATCTATCTTAAAAGAATGTGAGGAACAATATCTAATTAGCAAGGTATGTGATGGGAGTGGTTTAAACTAGTGTTTTTGGCTTCCAATGTAGATTTTACCTTTTGAATCTCAAGTCACATAGAAAATTCTTTAATTCTCAAGGTATTGTTTACTCTTCTCATTCCAAACAAAGAAGTCCTTTCCTGCCCCTCCTGCATCCATTCAAAGATGAACAGAGCTCCTTTCCATTCACAATCAAAATATAGATCTCTGATTCCATGGTAACTAATCTGCTTTGGTTTCTTCAGCTTTGAATCAGAATATTTCATATTTCACAAATACCATATTACATTCATTGACAGCTTCTCAAAATTTCTTTTTCCCTACCCCATGAAACTCAATTCTTACTCAACCCAATGCATGAAACTTTTTGTCTCCTTTTTTTGAAAAAAATACAACTCAGAGTAAAATAAATCAATCTTAGTCTTAAGAGCTTCCTTGATTCAAAAAGAATTAAGCGCAAACCAGGACCTCCTAATTTGCTCAAAATCAATGGTGTCACCAAATGGTTGAATTTGAAAATCAAGAAACTCATGCAAGGTTGTAACCAACTTGACTTGAAGTCAAAAGTTAACTATTCAGTTCTCAACCAGTGCCTAGTTTTTCAGGAGTTTTTGAATTTTATTGCACGTGGGTTAATGAATCAGCAAACAAATCATTTTGGGAAAATCCTTCTCAGAGTTGCCATGCAGCATGGGAATAGTTTCCCTAGGGCTGACCAAAAATATGAAAAATCCATCCTTGTACACAATTTTAAATTTCATGTATTCCAATGGGATTATCTTTTTATTATTCTGCTTATTGATAATATAAAAGTTTTGTAAGAAATATGGTCTTGTATCTGTAAATATCTGGAAATAAAAAATATAGTAACCAACCAAAATACTCCAGAAGTATTATGCAAGCTTCTCACAATTATAAACACATCAGATTTAAAAAGCTTTAATTTTAATATGTCTGGCAGATGAGAACCCTTGAATCTGCTCTATTTTCCTAAAATATCCTTTCCCTCTAAGTAAATAAATTATCTGCCAAAATCCTACTGATAAAATCCACTCTGAGATAAATAAAAGACAACATCAAGGATTTCTTATTAGTAAATAAATTAAAATTGGAAATTGTTAATGTTAAAGCACAAATGGAAGAAGAAATAAAAAAAATCCACCATTCCATAAACCAACAAAATTCATTTTCACAACTTTTCATCTTGCAAGTAATAGAACTTTTGAACAGCAATATCCAACATATCAATTGCAATTTTCTCAAAATTCCCTATAGCACTTTCTCTGGAAACCCCAGAGAGAACATACAATTCATATACCTTAATCAAAAAAAAATTGCACAAAAATGGACACCTATTCCATTCAAAAGGCCCCAAAATTAATTGTATCATACAACACTTCTGTAACCAATGAGGTAATCTAGGAAATCCCTAAACATCTTATAACTGGTGGATGGCCCTCTTAAAAGAGAATTCCAGATCCCAAGGTCTAAGTTGAGATTCAGTTCCTGCTGAGGATCCCTATGTCTTGAATATCCTAAATTCTTCTGGATCCTTTCTAATTCATCTTGAAGAATTCTTTTTTAATGAGAAAAACTCTGAAGAATCTAAAAAGAGTCTTGATAATAACAACAAGGCAAAAAAAATAGAATAATTAAACACCTTGTTTAATTCCATAATAAATTCCATCAAATTATCAGAAGAATCCAGGGGCAACATCTTTAAACAATCCCTTCATCCTGAAATATTAAAGATTGTGGTGTTTACTGGAAACTTGAATTATTCCACTTACCTCAAGGAAAAGCAAGCCCTGGAAGTATTGGCAATGGAAGCACAGGAGAAAATCTTTCTAATACACCAGGCCAGCCCTTATCTTCAAATGTTTTCTTACAACAACAGCCAGCTGCAATCTGTTCCTGATTCCCCACCTCTTCACCAGGTAAAAATCAATTGGGACCAAGCCCAATGCACTTGAATTGTTTTACCACCAAGAGAAATTTTGATTTTTTGAAATACCAAAAGTTTTGTAGAGGTCATCAAGTTTTCCATAAATGCAGAAATACCGTTGAAAAAAGTTAACTTTGTTTTGGTTTGTGCCTCCTTCAAAAAGAGAGACGCCTCAACATAAAAGTTAAAATTGCCTTGTTCAGAAAGCTTCAGGCCCAGAAGCAGGTTCCTGTGTCAAATACAAATTGAGACCCACCTTGTGTCCCCACAAGCCAGGTCTTCTTGGGAGAATCACCAATGAATCTGGATGAGCTCTGCTTCCAGAAATCCACAAAGGAAGTTCATCTCACCCAAGAATCCTCTGTTACGCACATCATAAATTTTCTTAGCAATTAACCGATTTTGGAGGGCCTTATTATAGTTTCCCCAGGCATTTCCCCCAATTTTAAAATTCTTTTTGATACAGGTGCATCCTCTTGTTTCATAGATTGTCATTGTTTCTCCAATTTAGGATCAAAGCTTTGGCCTTTGAAGTGCTCAATCCAATTGGAAGGGTTTGATGCCCACCTTCCCTCATATGAGAAAATCAAATGGTCCCAGAAGGTTTTAATTTTTCCTACCAGGGATTGGTCCCCCCAGAAAAAGGTTTTTGGTTAAAATATTTATCTTATTCTTTTCTTCAAAAAATATAATTTTAGGTATGCCATGGCTCAAAGAGCATTGATACTTTGAGGGAGGAAACCATGGCGGTTAATTATTTTCTAACTCTTTTGAATTTTCCAATATTTATACCATTGTTTTTCCAATTGAAATACAGGCTTTTAATGAATTCTTTATTCAAACTACCCTGTCAAACCTTCCCCAGCGCATACATGGTAATATGATTGTCATTTAGATTTTCAAACAGAAAGAAACACTCCCTTAGTTAATATGTACACATTTATTTGATTGGAGACTGAAAAATTACAACCCTGCATCACCAAATAACTGGCAAAGGGTTTTATAGTGGAATCTTTTTTGCCTGTGGGGGCTCCTATATTTTTTTGTTGAAACAGAGGGAATGGCTAAACAACCTTGCAATGATTATAGATTATTCAATGACATGACTATACGGGACTCTTCTAGGGGATATGAGAGGGATTATGGTTGGAGTCTTGAGCCCTGGATGGGAGGATGATTTTTCCATGGTGGGAATTTTAAATGGTGAAAATAAAGTGGGCACCAGATCCTTTTGGATTTTATTTTAGATTCTGAAAAAGATAATTTCCTTGGCTAATAAAATTTTGATGAGTTCCCATCTGCTGAAAAATCTCTCTGGCTGTAACTTCCTCTCAAAATATGATCTGAAGTCAGCTTTCAACCTTCTTCAAGCATCCCCAGGACATGAGTGGAAGAATGCCTTCTGAAAACCCTGGGTCCTATTCAAAAAAAAATTAATTCTCTTTGGATTTTCTAATTCTCTTGCTGTAATTTAGAAATTTATTCAATACTCATTGGGGGAATTGAAATATGTGTGTTGTTTTTTCTACATTGAAAATATTTTAACATTTTACAGAAATCAAGACAAAAAAATGAAGGGCCTAAAACAATCTCTAGGTAAGCTTCAAGAAAATTTGCTGACAAAGCCTTGGGAAAAATGCAAGTTTTTTCAGACAAGCTTTTGATTCCTATTTTTTATCATAAACATAGAGGTTCTTCAAATGGATGCTTCAAAGGTAAAAACCATCACAGAATGGCCTCTTCCAGAAAGTTTAAGTGGTCTAAGAAAGCTTCCGGGATTCACTAAATTTTACAACATTTCATTCATCATTTTTTGAGTTTATCAAAACCATTGAATGATCTCACAAGGGAGGGGAAGTTCAATTTATAATCTATGCAAGCATAGCTTTCTAGGTTGGCTTTCAAGAGGCTCAAAGTTGATTTTACTAAGTCATCCTTATTGCTAAATTTTGATTTTGATAAACCAAGGGTCATCCATGTTGACAGCTTGTGATTTTCTCTGGCAGAAATACTGAGTCAGCCCAGCCTCAATGGTACATTTCACCCTGTTAGCTATTTTTCTCAAGTTTTTGGATTGAGAGAACAGGTGGCCTATTTACAATCTGGAGCTCCTAGATATTGTCATGGCCTTTGAGCAGTGGCTTGCATGTCTTTTAGGTAGTTCAGGCCAAGTAAAATTCTCTTCTGATCATTCAAATATTTTTTAATTCAAGTTTTCCAAGAACCTCTTGCCAAAACAGGCCAGATGGGTCCCTTCCTGGGTAATTTCAATATAATAATCCATCAAATCCCTGGGAATTTGAATTTTGCAGATGCACCTAGCTGGAATCCTTGCTCTGGCTGGAGGGGGGCATTTTTTACCATCTAAATCTGGTTTATGTATCTGCCTTCTGCCATCTTAGGATTATTCCATTCTTCCAAAACACACCAACCGCTGGGCAGACTGGTATTTCCCGGACCCTATCCTCCATCAGCTGATTTTTTCCCTGGCCAGGAATTTGGAGGGACATTATAAAGAATGTCTCTTCTTGAAACTTGTGTCAGAAAGTAAAAGATTTTTGGCACTCTCCTGAGGGATTTTTGGTCCCTCTGGACATATCTCAACAACCATGGAATATCATTGGCATAGATTTTATCACTAAGCTACCTCTATTGGGGGGATATGATACCATTGTGGTATTTTTGGTTTTTTTCCAACAGTGGCTCACTTCATTCTTTGTAAGGAGAGCCAGTTGGTTTCTCACTTAGCTGACTTATTTAGGTCTCAGGTGTTTTGTTTACACAGCCTCCCCCAAAAGATCATCTTGGACCAGGGGCTGGTTTTGTTAGCAAATTTTGGGGCGCTCTAACTCTTTCTTTAGGAATATGGATGGGGCTTTCAACCGCCTATCACTCCCAGAAAAATGGAAAGACTGGATTTAATAATCTAGTCCTTTTCTACACTTCTTTTCTTATTGCCAGGATAACTGGGAAAGGTGGTTGGACTTGGCTGCATTTTCCTTAAATAATCTGGAATCCACCCTGTTGCGTGTCTCTCAATTTTTCCTTTCTTGAGGTTATCACCCCAATTTGGGACTTTTGCAAAAGAAATGGACCTCCAAGGGGTCAATGACCTTCTCACTTCCCTGTACATTGTTCAAGAAAGGGCCATGAAGTTCCTGGTTAAGGCTTGGGCTAAACAGAATTTTTATTACAAAAAACAAAGAAAGGAATGGGAAACTTAGGAGGAAGGGGACTTTTCTCTCCTTCAGCAAAAATTCATCCAGTCTTGGTGCCTGAATTCAATGTTGGAAAATCTATATATTAGTCCTTTTAGGGTGTTGGGCATGGTGGGTTCTAATTCGTTCAGGGTGGATATTGCACAAGAATACCCACATCTACATCCGGTCTTCAATATTTCTTTGGTGGTCTGTTATTGAAGCCCTGGGTATTTTGGATTGCCATTCTTGAATGAGGGAATTAAGGATCTATAACAGTCTGACTGGAGGGTGGTATACTGGTCTACTCTGGGCTCTATTTTGGATGAAAGGGTGAAGAAAGTTTTCCAGGAGTACTTGTTGCAATGGCTCCAGTTTATCCCAGGGGATGATACGTGGGTCCTGGAGGAGAAAATTTTCATAAGCTTATGGGGATATTTAGAGACTTTCTGGAAGGATTTTGATTGAATTTATGGCCCTGTTTGGGTCCTCCAGAAGCACAGGAGATAGGTTGCTCAAAATTTGTAAAAAAATTGAAAAGAAGTCAACAGTTAAGTGTTCATTTCTCAACAAGTGCCTAGAATTTCAGGAGTTTTTGAATTTTATCACACGTGGTTTATAGAATCAGGAAACAAATCATTTAGGTAAAATCATTCTCAGATTATCCATGTGACGTGGATATATTTGCCCTTGGGCTGACCAAAATTATAAATAATCTGTCCTGGTCCAAAATTTCAAATCCACTTTCTTTCCATGGGATTATTTTTTTTATTATTCTGATAATTAATATAAAAAATCTATAAGAAATAAATTCTTGTATCTGGAACTATCTGGAAACCCAAAATATATTGCCCAACTTGAATACTCCAGAATTAGTATGCAAGCTTCTCACAAAAGTGCCCTAATTTCCTCAAATATTCCAAAATAATTCTGGTTTGATGCAGTTCCCCACTCCCAATTCAGTTTCAACTCCTACCCATGCAAGAATCCACTTGGTTTTGTCTCACCAAAATTGATCCTGATAATTTACCCCCTTACCTTCTCTATCTACACCCATTTGGATGTCTCTCATGGTACAAGTTCCCTGAAGCCAACTACTAAAAACTCAACCAGAATGGGAAAACTTC
Organism: Puccinia polysora; assembly: GCA_025617555.3. Classification (NCBI taxonomy): domain Eukaryota; kingdom Fungi; phylum Basidiomycota; class Pucciniomycetes; order Pucciniales; family Pucciniaceae; genus Puccinia; species Puccinia polysora. The sequence continues at coordinate 8,847,843 of CM062641.1, forward strand.
CAGTATTATCTTCTATCTTCAAAAAAGCGCAGGATTTTCCCTGCACAATCTGAATTTCTGCACATTCATCAAGTCTTGGGACATTATTTTCTCAAACACTGTCTTTCCCTACACTTTTCCTTACCGCCACCATCCATTCCACTGGATCTTCCTTGGACATACTGTCCCATGCCTCCAACCCTCCATTCACCCTCCTCCCCCCCCTCTTACAATAATTGGTCCAGGTTACCCTTCCCCCACTACTCCCCAAAACCCAATCTCACTTGTATCTCCAGTTTATAGCCCCTGCGCTTCCTCCAACAATAAGAATCCTCTTACCCCAACATCCTCAACCAACCATTCCACCAAAATTCAATCACCCCCTTCTGTAGCTCCCCCTTCTGCACCTTTCCAAGCCTCCACCTCTTAGTGTTTCACCTGGCCCCTTCCCCCAGCTTTGCACATATTTTTTGGTGCCCTTTCCACTCTCTTCCCACTCATCCAACGTTATCCCCCCCGCATATGGCTGTGTTGAAAACTCACCACATGCTTCCCATCTTTCCCCTCCTCTTCTTATCCCCTGTTCTCCCAAGAAACCAACCTGAGACCACTACTCCCACCTCCCCCACTGAAGCTCCTATTTGGACAGTACCCCCATGCAGAAGGTTGAACCACAACCCTTGTCTCTTGGCCCCCTTTCTGCTATGGAAAACATTCCTGCTCCAACTTGTTCAAAGGCAATCAATATTACTAAGATGTGGATGAAAATCCTGCACTCAAACAACAAGAAGGGCTTGGTTCTCTCTGCTTTCAATGAAATCACCTCCCTTGAGGAATAAACAACTGGAATCCAGTCCCTCAAACATTGGGAAGGAAAATCATCCATTGAAAGTTGGTCTTCAAAGTCAAACAGTGTGTCAATTGTATCATATTAAAGCTGAAGGCCCACCTAGTGGCAATAGGATACTCCCAGATTTTCCCTCAGGAATTTGAGGAAGTTTTCTCCCTCACACTGCGACTGGAGTTTTTCAGGCTTCTGCTCAGTCATCTAGGCTCTAAAGGTTGGATAAGATTCCAGCTGGATTTCAAAATGGAATTTCTCAATAGGAGTTTGGATCAAACCATCTGGATTTCTAAAAAACAATTTTTTGAGGATCCTGGAAACCCTGATTGATTCTTTGATGTCCATTTTTCAATATCCATTCTTAAGCAATCTCTGTTTCAGTGGAATCAGGAACCAAACTCTGCCCTACTGAAGCTTTGCTTGTTTCCGTCTCAGCACAATCCCTCCCGCTATTTTTAAATCAAGCCAGGATCTCCAACAGGTGACCTCTTTGCTCACATTTATTTCCTCACAGCAATAGGTACACCTGCTTTCATCCAGGGTTTTTTCCTGAAAATTGGTCAAATACTCATAATTGGTTTGGATGATCCTCTACACCTCTTCCTTTCAATAAAAGTTTCCTGTAATCTTGGCCCAAGGACCATGGCTCTTCACTCATCTCACTAAAATGAAAAAATGGCCTCCTATTTTCTTCTTCCTCAATCTGCACCCACAAAGAGTCCCACAGATGGTTATTCTAAGCTTCTCAAGAAACCAGCCAACTCCAAAGCCTCCACTCCAGCTTCCTACAAGAAAATTATCAGCTTTCTATTGCCAATCTCCCAATGCACCCATCCAGATGTTGGTTTATTTGGTGAATTGTCTGCCTAAATTCTTCTGGGACCCCTTTCAGAGCCATTGGGAATCCGCCTTTAGTTTTCTCAGCTTCCTCTCTAACCCTTGCTTTATCTCTCTCACACTTTTTGGATCATGAATTGAATGTGTTTGTTGCTCCAATTTAGAATGGGTAGAAGGTTACTGTGACTTTGAATCTAAGTCTGGCTATATCTACCACCTAGGATCTGGACCCATGGCCTGGAAGTCCAAAAAACAACCCATGGTATAGCTGTGATCCACCAAACTGGAGTACAAGTCCATATCCAACTCCTGCAAGGAAGTAATCTGGCTATGCAACGTTATCTCAGAGCTCAAAATTAATTATTCTTCACACATTCCCCTCTTCATCAACAATGAGGGTGCAGAAGCTCCAGAAAAAGACCCCAAACATCACTCATGGAAAAAACAAATCAATGCTAGGTATCAATTCATCCACAAGTGCATGAAACTCAAGATTTTCTGGATATCTCATGTTCCAAAAACTCGAATGGTGGAAAAAATACTCACAAAGACCCGCACCCATATATATATCTTCCAGCAGCAGGCCCTTTTTGGCATGCTTCCCCCACTCATTTTTTGAAGTGGCAAGGGGAAATGTTGGAATGAACACTTATCCCATATCTCCCAAATTTTTTCACCTTTCTATCTATCTATCTTTCTTTAATTTTTTAATATTTTCCATATTTTTCTTGGTCCCATGAGGTTTCTATTCATATGTTCCTTCATAATCTTCTCAATATAAATAAAATCACATGTAACAAGACAAATCACCATCCATTCAAACTTCTGTCATACACTCCTTTCATTTTCATGTCTGTCACATTCTGTGTGAAATTCATGATCTAACTTCACCTAAGGGCAGTTGAAATGGAAGAGAAAGGTTCTCCTCTCCTCATTCTTCTCTATGTGTATCTCAATCAAACTCCCTTAGGTAAGTCGATGTGTTTCTTTTCCATTACATCCTTGTTAATCTATCAAAACTTTATATTTTTTCTTCTCATTTTATTGCATTTCCTTTTTCTTTGAGATAATATCTTTACCTTTTTAAACCTTAGGGAAACCTGGATGGAAGTTAGGGACCAAAGCAATTGGTTTGGGATTCAAGGAGACAGGGAGAGGCAACATGGACCTGGTGAGTAGTGGAAGAAGAGAAAGACACAAGGTGTGGATGGATTTCAAGATTGTAATTGAGGCAAATGGGGAGGAAAGAAGCATTGGAAAGGAAAAAAACAGAAAGAATAAAATAGGAACCTCAGGGCAACCAGGATTTTTAGGGACCAGAGAAAAAGATGTGGGCATGAAAGGAGAAGAGAAGAGGAAAAACAGAACTGGTGACTAGTGGGGGAAGAGGCAAAAACAAGGTGAGGAGAAGGGAAAACAATCTGAGGGTATTTTGTGTAAATAGTGCTTTTTTTTTGGAATGTCTTATGATAAGATTTAAGGAAAAAAAACATGAAAAGATTTGATAATGGGAAATTCGATAAAAACTGAGTACGTGAGAAGAGACAAATGGGAAAAAAAATTAGAATATGACTACAGGCTATTTCCAAAAATATCATAATCCTTCTCTTGGCATATCTCATGCTGAAGAACTTAGCTCAACAGTAAGTGATGATATGGGGAGTTTGAACCGGTGAAAACAAGATTATGATCAATTAATTTATTAGGTGAGGGGCTGTAAATTATAAATGGAAAGATGAAGAGAAATCAAGTAATGAGGTTTTGATTGTGAACTAACAATGGAATGATGAAGAGAAATTAAGTGATGAGAAGGAGAGTGAAAGGTAGTAGTGAAAAAATGAAGAGAAATGAAGTTTTGAGAAGGTAATTTTGAAGTAGCAATTTCAAGATGAATAGAGATGAATTGATGATGTGGGGACTTTGCAGTAGTTATGGAAAGATGAAGATACATAAAGCAATGATGTGTGGAGTGTGAATTTTAAATTGAAAATTTAAGAGATTTGAATTGATGAGGTGGGGATTGTGAAGTGCAGCTTCAAGGAAAAACAGAAATGAAGTTATGAGGCAGGGATTTTAATATCAGTGACAATTTTGGAGAGTTATTAAATAAGAATCATCATTCAGGAAGGTGACATCTGAAATAAGGTTGGAGATGAACGGAAGGGGGAAAGAAGGTTGCGAAGGTGTATCCTGAAGTTTTTTTGAGTCTGTGAGTAAATTTACTTAATTGGTTTCAAAAAAACCACTTATTTTGCTGTTACCTGTGACATCCTGGATGTGAAATAAGTGGGTTTTTACTTTTATTTTGAATGGTTTTTTGAAAATTGTGGGTTTCTCTGAATTTGATAAACCCTACTTATTCATCAATCAAAGGAGATAGAATTCAAAGTCTCATTCAAATCTGATAATATTATTGTTTTGGAGATTTTGTGGAATTTTGATTAAAATATAACTTGAAAAAGAGTCTAAAAAGTATATTGAAGAAGCAATCAAAATCTTGAATGGATTAACTGATTAAATAACGATAATTCAGGAGGGAATAAATACAAATTCCTTGAAAAAGTCATGGAAAATTATTTGTAATAAAAATTCAAAATGACAACTCTATCCCATGTTCAAATTTTCCCATGTTGAAAGCAATGCTGTGTCTGCAGGTGGAGATATTTATCCTACTGCGCTTGTCTCTGATTTTATTCATTTTTCCTTAGATACTATTCCTAATTCCCTTAGGAACTATCATATATGCCTCAAATAATAGGTGAATATTATATATATTGGTCCCTATGGGATCTTTGTTCTAAAATCCCATATTTGGCCTTACATTTGTCCCCATGGGACCTAGAGTAAAACCATAGGCTATGTAAAATTATTTTCATAAAACACATAGGTTTTCTCCTTCTTTGTTGTGGTTAATATTGATAAGCATAGGCTCATTACGGAACCACAAGAAAAAAGGCCATGAAAATTCTAAAGTTTTGTACTTTTGGTGCTGAGGTCAAAGGTTTTTGAAGACTTGAACACAAAAAAAGCACATTTTCCAACATGTGGTAAGGAAAACCTCAGGAAAAATATTCAACTTTGTGCAAATATAAGAGTACTATTGCTTGGAAAATAAGGAGAAACAGCGCAGGTTGAGAGTTTCAGAGGGAACATAGGCTTAAAAAGTGAAAAAAAAGATACTGATATGGAAAAGCAGAGCTACAGTTTATGGGATGATTATTCAATTGGAAAATGGAAATATGGGGAAGTAGATAGAGAAATAATATGGGTTTGAATTGATAGTTGCACTGAGAGCTGAGACACATTTGACCAAAAAACAAATGAGATCTTTGGAAAAAGAATCAAGTGCACAAGGAAAAGGAAATACAAACAGGATTGGCAGACTGCACGAGTGACCATCAGGGACGAGAGCAAGGCGAGGGTTGATTAATTGAGGTGATCTTGAGGTTCGAGCTTGGATTGGTTGGGACCAGCTGAGGTCAAGCGTACAGTGAGCCTTTGAGATGAAAAAGAAAGGAAACACACGAGAGATGAATCTCACTGGGCATGATTTGAGGCAGTGAGGAGTCGATCAAGGAAATACAGAGATGAATAGGGAAAGAGAAGAAAGAGAATAAAAAGAATAGAAGACTGAAAAGGAGTCGCTAATGATTCCGGTTTGGTTGATTGAGATGTTCGTTGTTAGTTGAAGTTGAGCAAGAAGTTCGCATTTGAGTTGGGTGTTGGTTCTCCTTTGAAAGTGAATTTCATCCTCCCCTCTGATGTAGGTTGAGGTCCTCCGGGGGAAATGGTAGCTCGGTAGGCCCCCCCGATTCATCAACTGAGACAGGGTCCCCGCTGGAGAAGAGAATCCCCGGGCGCGGTGAAGGCTCCACTGCCGTGAAATCTCAACACGCCCCATGCCAGGAGAGATGAAGAATCAAGACAGTCTCAGAGAACAACACGAGAAAAAGAAATAGATGAAAAAGAAAAAAATGAATCAAAAAAGAAAACATGATGAGGAGACAGAGTGGAGGTAAGATGACTGAGAAGAGAAAAGGAGGAAAGCGGGAGTCATGCAGACACGGGAGATGAGAAGGACATTTGCAGACGCCTAAGGCTAGCTTGATCAGAGCTTTTGGTGAGTGCGTCTGCTGGCATTTCTTCAGATTTGACAAGCTTGATCAAGATGTTTTCAGACTTTAGTTCCTCCCTCATCCCTTTTGTTTTGAGGTCCAAGTGACAAGTTTTAGAATTTGACCCAAATCTTTCAAGCTTTTCGACCAGACCACTGTTGTCCGTATGAATGAGGATGGGAGACAACGCAGTTGCAAAGATTTCACTTGATAGTGATTGGATCCAGGAGGACTCTTGAAATGCGTCAACAAAGGCGTTGAGTTCTGCATTGGTGGAGCTGTAAGTAATGTTCTTTTGTTTAGAACTGTTCCACAACACCACGCAACCATAGACCGCACAAAGATACCCCGTCTGGGATTGTGTGGTGTCAGGGCCATCAGCCCAAGAGGCGTCAGAGTAGGCGGAGGTTAAGGAGTTGGTATTGTTGACTCTTAGGCGAAACTTGACGTTGGATGTTCCTTTCAAGAACTTCCACGTATTCTTAAGTTCATTCCAGTGATGCATGCCGGGTTTGACATTGAATCTCGAAAGACTAGACACAGCAAAGCTCACGTCAGTTCGTGAGTAGCAAGCGATGTGATTGAGTAAGCCAATAGCTGAACAATAGTTCACATTTAAAGCTCTGAATTGTTTGTACTCGTCGTCAGTCGCAGGTGTGAGTTGTAGATTTGGGGTAAGCGGTGAATTGCTGATTTTGGAATCTTCTAGACCCAATTCCTTGAGGCCCCTTTCAATGTGCTTGGGTTGACTGAGGAGAATTTCCTCCTGTTTTACTTCTATTCACATCCCCAGGACAGTGTCCAGATCCTTCGCCGTGGAACCAGCATAGCAATTCAGGAATTTATTTTCGAAGTACTCACCGTCGCCGACAAGGATGAGGTCTTCCACATGAAAGAAGATTTGAGACCTGCGGTCATTTGAGAGGTAAAGGCAGGGATTGCATGAAGACTCCTGGAACCCCACTTCTCTGAACCAGGCGGTAAGCGTTTCGTACCAATTCTTTGGAGCCTGCTTCAGGCCGTAGAGCAATTTTCGAAGTTTGAGAAATCGGGACTTCCTTTTTGATCCCTTTGGAGTGTGAATGATGACCTCTTTGTCGATTGGTGAATGCAAAAACACGCTTTTAATGTCGAATTGGCGAATTTTCTGTCCTGATTTGAGTGCATAGAGAAGTAACAGTCTGAGCGTCGAAGGCTTGCCGGTGGGAGCAAAAGTCTTGGAGTAGTCCAGCCCTTCAATTTGATTGAAGCCTTGCACGCAAAGCCTGGCCTTATATCTTACCGGGTCTCCATGACAGTCCTGCTTGATTTTGAAGATCCACGTGGTCCTGAGAGCATTTTTGGGGTCAGGGCCATTGTATTTGTCCCACACGCAGAGGTCCTCAATAGAGCCCAGTTCAACATCCATGGCTTTCATCCATTCCACACACTCTTCGCACCGGAGGGCATCCTTGTAAGATTTGGGCTCATAGAAATGAAAGAAGCCATACCTTTGTGGAGGCCTGATTTGCGATCAATCTTGAAGCACCTGTCCAGTGGACGTGACAACCTGTCGGTTGACTGGACCGGCATTCTGAGGCGACGTCAAAGCTTCCTGGCCGGATGGACCAGCTGAGGTTGATTCATCCAATGATGGATCAGTTGATTCAACTTCATCGGCCAAGCTGCTTGACTCAGATGAGTTGTCCCAATAGTCGGTCCAAGGAGCTTGCCCGTTGGGATGGTCTTCAGGAAGGCGATTGGCTGTTGGAGGATGTTTGCTGTCACTTGTGTCAGATTCAATGTTGAATTTGGGTCTGTCCACTCTAGGCGGAGGCATGCGAAGAAGCCTGACATGCTTAGATGAGACAATAGAGCCACGCTTAGTTAAGATTCAATACGACAGGAGAAGGTGATTGAAGCCTACTAGTGTGCCTTCTTCCCCTTTCATGTTGAATTTCAGTCCTTTCTCCCTTTTGTTGATCAAATAGATACAGGGGTTTCTGATAGGCTTGAGAAATGAGGATGGGAGGGTCCGACCATGCATCTTCTCCCAAGGAGTCGTAGTTTCGCCTTTCAGAGGGATGTGATTGAGCATGAGGCTGCACCCCTTGACCACCTTGTGCCACGCCAAAGGGGGGAGACGCCCGTCTTTGAGGGTTTCCCTGGTTGATTTGAAAATGGTTTGATTGGCTTGCTCAGCGCGACCGTTATGTTCCGGATGATACGGTTCAGATACAATGTGAGTTATGTTTCTGTCGTCCAGAAATGAGGTTAGCTTTTTGTTGACAAACTTGGTTCATCCGTCAGAGAAGACCTTGGAAGGATAACCTCCCTGGCAATGATGCTCTTTCTTGAGCAAGCTGATGATGATTTCGGCCGTCTTGTCCTTCGAAGTGATGGGGAAGGCTGCAAGATATCCACTGGCGTTATCCACCAGAGACAGGATGAACCTGTGGCCAGATTTTGAGCATGGTCGAATCGGCCCCATGAGATCCAGGTGTATCCAATCAAAGAATTTTGTGGATCTAGTGCAAGTTGTTTTGAATGAAGCTTTCGTAATCTTTCTCCGGACGCAGTCGATGCACTCAAACTTTTGCCTGACGTTGCTGGGGATATGCTGAATGAGGGAGGTGAGTCTTGAAAGCGACGCGTGGCCGTATTTTCTGTGAATATTGAGTAAAGCATCTTCCGGCAAAGACGTGACGGAGGAGAAGTGAGACTCTGAAGACAAGAGTGAGGGAGTAGGAAGCGTGTACAGGTTGTTCTTGATTTGTCCAGCGAGTACCTCTCTGCCCGCGTGGGTCACTGTGAATTTGTTTCCGCTTGAGTTGATCCCACAGCCCTTGCCATTCAGAGCGCCCGCGCTGATCAAGTTGATGGTTATTTTGGGTACGTAAAATGCTTCACTGAGCTTGAGGGTGAGATTACTCCAACAAAGTAAGACCCTACCCTTTCCTTTTATGGGGAACAAGCTCCTTCCTTTCCAGTCTTGATAGGATCTCCGGAGTATGGTTCCATCTTGGTGAAGTACCAACTGTTGTTTATCATATGGAATGATGCTCCGCTGTCAATCAAGAAGCGCCGATTTGAGTCTCTGTGATCAATCCACAGGTTGAGTAGAGCGAGGTAGTGAGCGGAATGAGATTTGTTCTTTGCTTTTGATCCAGCCTTCTTTGCCTTCCACTTCGCCTGGTTCTCTCTCCACCACTCAGGTGCCAACAATCTCCGGCTGAGTGGTTCCTGTCTTGGCCAGGGTGATGGTAACCTTCCACACACCGTTTTTGGTCAGATGGCTTGGTTGACGTCGAGTGAGAAGAAGTCTTTCCTCCAAACAGAGCAACATTGCCCTTGGCCCGTGAACTTAAAATGGAGGACTGAGCCATTTATTTGTTGTTGAGTTGAGTTAAATGATTGAGGAGGAATTTGAACGTCAGTTCTTTGTCGGAGTGCATGATCTGCCTCTTGAATTCGTCCATAGAGGAAGGAAGTTTGAATAGAATGAGATAGGCTATGATGTCATCTGGCAATTTAATTCCCACTTAAGCCATCTTCTTGAGACACACCTTTACCTTGGTGATGAAATCAACAATATTGTCTGAGTTGAATGACAGATAGAGGAGGCTGTTGAACACTCTGGCTTGGTTTGAAGCTTGAGACAATGCAAAATTGTGAATGATTCCCTTCCATAGACATTTAGCCGAGTTTCTGTTTTCTGCCGTAAAAATTTTCTCATGCGCAGTGGAGTCAAGTTTTGAGATGATGATGAGTTTTAATTTGTTGTTGACGGACACGTCAAGTTCAGAAGTATCATCGTTCATGGCTGTGGTGCATCCGCAAACATCAAGCACAGAATCCATTTTGTCTCTCCAGATGCCGTAATTGTCATCTCCGAGCAACGGGATTGTTTTGAGAGCAGTCTTGAGCATGGTCTGTTTGAAGATGTCCATAGTGCCCTGTCGTTATCCTATCTCAGCAGATTCCTCAGCGGTTGAGTAAATTTGAGGTTCTTTTGGCTTTTAACCATAGAGAAATAATATGGGTTTGAATTGATAGTTGCACTGAGAGCTGAGACACATTTGACCAAAAAAAAAATGAGATCTTTGGAAAAAGAATCAAGTGCACAAGGAAAAGGAAATACAAACAGGATTGGCAGACTGCACAAGTGACCATCAGGGACAAGAGCAAGGCGAGGGTTGATCAATTGAGGTGATCTTGAGGTTCGAGCTTGGATCAGTTGGGACCAGCTGAGGTCAAGCGTACAGTGAGCCTTTGAGATGAAAAAGAAAGGAAACACACGAGAGATGAATCTCACTGGGCATGATTTGAGGCAGTGAGGAGTCGATCAAGGAAATACAGAGATGAATAGGGAAAGAGAAGAAATAGAATAAAAAGAATAGAAGACTGAAAAGGAGTCGCTAATGATTCCGGTTTGGTTGATTGAGATGTTTGTTGCTAGTTGAAGTTGAGCGAGAAGTTTGCAGTTGAGTCAGGTGTTGGTTCTCCTTTGAAATTGAAGTCCATCCTCCCCTCTGATGTAGGTTGAGGTCTTCCGGGGGAAATGGTAGCTCAGTAGGCCCCCCCCAAGTCATCAACTGAGACAGGGTTCCTGCTGGAGAAGAGAATCCCCGGGCGCGGTGAAGGCTCCACTGCCGTGAAATCTCAACAGTAGATACTGGCAATGAATTATGTGACAGATCATTGATTGGGAAGGTGATTTTTGAGACAAAATATTGGGAATGTTGAGCAGTCAGGCTTTCAGAAAGTGGAAGTGTTTGTACCCTGAAAGTTTTTCTCAAAGAAGATTGCCTAGTACATATTCATAGATCAAAACCAATTGAATGGACAGTACATGCAGATGGATTGGGGCTAAGCAGATAATGGAAGGGTTTTGGTGTGATTAACTGCAAAGAAAAATGAATAGAAAGGATTTGGGTGTTTCTATTTTAGGTGGGGTCTTTCTTTATTGAATAAATATCCCGTTTGAGAGTGAATATAAGGCCAACTTTGTACATTGGCTTCAGGGGAATAACAGGTTATGGTGGAATCTTGCAGAAAGAAAAAGGATCAGCATTTTCAATTCATTGAAATTGAGTTTGTTTCCTATTTCTAATTTTTTTTTCCTATCACAAGGAGTTTTAAAAGCGCCATAGTGGCAGAGGATGTGTTTCAGAGCTTATAAAGAAGGATATTGATTTCTTTTCTGCTTTAGGCCTCTTTCCAGGAATATCTAGTTTTATATTTGGATCTCAAGTTTCTTCACCATTCAATTTATACTTAATGGTTTGTTTTCTCTTAAATACTCCCTGTCACTCCAAGATAAGTCCTTTGAGGAAAGGATTCTAGCCTGAGATAGCCCATTTCTCCTTTTCTCCAAATATTTAACTATTTACCTATTTTTCATTTTTCTATTGTTTTTTGAAATAACTTTTGGGATTGATTTTCCAAAATTTAATATCTAAATCAAGAGTTTCATGGATAAAGCCCCCAGGATAAAATAAATGGTGCCTCTCCTGGTTCTGAATCTTGTCTATCTCCATTTTACCTCCTTACATCTCTCTCCTCCTTCCTTCCCCTCTTATCTGTAAAGCACCATTACTAAATCACCTCATTCTTCCTTGCATTTCTTTTTATAAAAAAACTGAAGCCTTAAAAATGGGGCTTAAGTGTCAACTGTTGTCACAAAGCCATTAGATCAAAGAATAATTCCAGTTTATTTAAAAGCTGGAAATTAAAATGAAACATTCTCCAGATACTAATTTTTCTTATTTTGATTATCATTTTTCTCCACTATATTTTTATGTATCTGCTTTATCATCTTAGAAAGAGTTCCTTTTCTAGAATCAAACTCCTGAAAATATCAAATTCATTTCAGATTTTACATTCTGTCTCTGAAACAGGTAAACCTGCACCCCTCTTCATTTCAATTGATCCATTATTATATTTTCAATTATTCCTGCTTCTATTAACTCAGATTAAGTTTTTATCTCATCACTTATGCAATAATATACTTCCACAAGAGTTTCCATACAAAAGTTTTATATACAGTCTATTGATTCAATATCAGCAACTGGATTTGAAGAATATAAAAAAATTTTTTTAAATGAATTGCAAGTTTCTTAAAGATACAATTAATGTATTATAAAGGGGTATCAGGGATAACCAAACCCCCCTTTTTTAAGGGAAGGTTTCAACCCAAATCTAACATTTCAAACATGCCATTAAAAATCAAGTAAACCCACTTATTTCACATCAGAAATGTCAGAGTTACCTGAAAAGAAATGGGTTTTTTCAAATAAATTATTTAAAGAATTTCACCGCCTCAACCCATCATTCCACATCATCATCCCTGGTTTCAACTTCCAACATCATTGGAAAAATTGTACCTCCAACCTTATCCAAAAAATATGATTCATTGATCTCATCTCTTCTTGCTATCCCCCTTGCTTCATCACCCTCATCACTTTATTGCCATCATCACTTTATCAATTTCATCACATCCTAAACCTCATTTCTTCATCACTCTTGTCGCTTCCTCACTCTAATCTCTTCATTTCTATCTTCATTTCTTCATTTATCTCATCACTTTATTGCTTTCATCACATCATAAACCTCATTGTTTCATCCCTTCATACCTCTTACTCTTTTCAAATGACCCCTCAGCAAACCTCCCCCCACAAGTCCACACTAAAATTCAACGGACCACAGCAAAAATACCCAAGGAACCCTACATCAAACATTCCTCCTCCATCAGCTTAAAAAGCCTTACGTCAGCTCAATAGAGCTGATCTAATCATGCTGGTAAGCTGGCTGAAAATTCCCTCCAACTATGAAGCTTGCTTTGGATCCAACAACATAACACAAGTCGTCTGACCTCCATACTCTAAGGTTAATGGTTATCTCCTAATGGGCAATTAACTGAATAATAAAAAAAAAGTCAGGCCTTATCTTTCATCCAAAAAGATTTTGGAGCAATTCAATAACTATTGGGCCAAGTAAAAAAAAGGCCAACTCATTGTCAATCTCCACTGGCTTTGGAATAACCAACTTGGATAAAGCCAAGGGAATCAAATCTCTATCTGGTAATTTGGGCTCCATTTTTACTTTCTATATTTAAATGGATTAAATCTTTGGAAAGAAGGCCAAAATAACCCCTTTAGCTGTCTTTCACCACCAACAATTCAATTTTGCAGATGACAGGGACTTGGATTTGGATGCTGAGCCTAAAAATGATGATCACAAAAAAACCCTATCAGAGGCTCCAATCAGATGTGGAGGAGGATATTCCAACCCAACCAGCTCTGATCATGTCTAAATCAGCATTGATCAATGATTAAAACCATTTATTGGAAGCCTCACTTCCTTCTTTGGATTGCTTTCTTCATGGGGTGGAAGGACTTTCCCTTGGGCAATGAGGAGCAAGTTATTCCACTATCTCCATTACAATCAAATTCTGTTCAAGTAAGGAAGGATTTTCTTTTCTTTTCTGTCCAGTTAATCCTGACTGATTTATATTTTAAAAAAAACCAACATCCATTTCTGAATGGCCAAACGCTCAAGCCAATGAAGCCTCCCAAAATACCTTCAAATGAGAGTTATGACTTTCCCACATAAACCTCCTCTGCAAAGGGAAAGCAAAAGGCCTCCAATTCCATCAACATCAAACCCAATAGCCTTCAAAAGAGGAGAAACAATTCCAATTTTTCTGGCTTTGAAGATATCATGGAGAAGAAAAATTCAAGTAAGTGAATTGATTGAATCTGCTCACTTTCAAAATCAAGATCATTCCTAATCCCTCCCAAAAAAAAGTGAAATCACAAATTGAATATCAAAGAATTCAATTTGAAAAGGATAATTGGGATTTGCAATTGGCTATTGATACTCAAAAGAACAAAGCCAATGTTTTTTCTCATCAGCAGAAATTGGATGCTGAGTGAAAAGTAAAACAAGCATAGTAGGGGTCTCAAAAAGAGGAAAATTAGAGGGGCTGACAGGAAGAGAGACTGGAAAAGGAGAGAGAATGACTGGAAACAAAAAAAAAGATAGTTTAGAAGTAGCCATGGAATTTGTCGGAAGCAGTAGATCTGTGGAAGAAAGAAAGTAAATTACTCAATTTCTTATCTTTTCAATTATTGAATTTGATAAAAAATTTAAAAAAAAAATCAAATACACCAATGTTTGAGCCTATTTTTAACCCCACCAAGAAAACTTTTTTTTTTATTTTTAGAAAATAAAGATTTCTGAGAAACCTAGAACAGGATGGATTTCCAGAGGTAGCAACAAGAAATGAGAATACATTGAAAATAGGCATATACAAGCCAGATAGAGTGAAGAAGGAAAGAAAATACCAAAATGGAGAGGATTTCTGCTGGCGGGGTATGTCCCAGGCCTGAATAGGCCAAACCTGACTGAAAACAACTGACTACAGTGAGAGAGAAAGGAAATGAGAGCAGGTTTTGAGTGAACATAAGTAGCCTGAATAGTTGAAACTTAATTTAAAAAGATCTGTTTTGGAACTCTCTAGATAATCAGCAACTTATCCTACCTGAGCAAGAATTGAGATGAAGAGGTAAATTGCAACTGTGAATAGGTATTGATGTAGAGTTGAAAATAGTGAAGAAACCTACAGTGATTGGGGATGCATGGTGATCTAGTCTTTGGTTGGAGAGGTTGGCAAGTTTCCAAGGTTGTTCTATGAGCAGCAGGAAATTGTCATAGGAGGTTTTCAGAGTCTGATATGTCAAGATAGAGGATTCTTGGGTAGATGTGGCATATGAAATGCCAAGGGGTCCCGTGGGATGACTGGGTAGGTTTGGGGGATGCCGCATAGGTTACAACAAGTTCTCTGAGAGAGTTCAGACAGAAGATACAAAAAAACAGAAACAACAGGAGGAATAGAAAAATGTAGGAAGTACAGAGATGAAAGTAAAAAGAGAGTAATGGAAGAATCAATGGAATAATTAGGACACCGCCTCAACTCCACATCAAGAGAATTTAGGAGTTAAAATACTCAGCCAGACGTATTTGGCATCATTGCTAGCTTCTTTTGTAAGTGCATTGGCAAGCATGTCTTGAGAGAAAACTAGTTTCACTTTGATGGTACCATCATTCAGTTTGTTTAAAAAGACTTTGGGTTTGATTTTGATGTGTTTTGCATGAGACTCAGTGCCAATTTTTTTTAGCTGGTCTTCAAGGCCTTTATTATATATGAGATTTACTGGTGGATCCAGTGGCTTGCACCATATCTCACTTAGAAGATGGTGAGGCTATTTCCCTTGAAGATGGCCAGTTGGGAGAGAATTTCATTTGGATTTGGTGGATGAGTGAGCTATGTTGGATTGTTTCTGGCTGGTCCAATAAAGGGGGACCCCCTTGAAAAGGCACAGGAGACCAGTTGGTGATAAGCGGGTGTCAGGGTTGTCACCCCAAGTTGCATTGCTATAGATTACTAGGTGGTTTGCCGCCAATTTCCTTCTGATTACAAGCTTGAAGTCAATAGTTTTTAGTAGGTATTGCCGAACATGAACAACTTCATTCCAGTGTTTTATGCCGGGAAATTTGGAGAATCTTGCTAATCTGGATACGGAAAAGGTAATTTTGGGTCTAGAAAGGTTTTCTATGAATTTGAGTTGACCAATTGGGGACCAATAATTGATTTTGAGCTCTTTAAATTTCTTGATCTCATCGTTGGTTGCCGGTTTTAGGTGCAGACCTGCTGTACAGGGATTTTTTGGGGTTTTGGATTTGGTCAGCTTCAGTTCTTCCAAGACTTTTTTGATGTGATTGGGTAGTGAAAAACTGATAAAGTTTGTTCCTTGGTCAAAATTTGTTCCTAGGACTGTTTCTACATCGCGGGCAGAGGAATCCTTGAATTTTTCCAACAATGCAGCTTTGAATTGGTCTACACTACCTACTACAACAAGTTTGTTGACATGGAAGAAGAGACTGGTGACTAATTCTTCATGGAGGTATAGGCAGGGATTAGAGTTGCTTTCATTGAAGCCTTTGCTTTTAATCCAACCAACTAATGTTTTATACAAGTTTGGGGGCGCTTTTTTAGGACCTATGGAGATTTCTTGAGCTTCAGGAACTTGCAAGATCTCTTCAATCCAACAGTAGTTTTAATATAGAATGTTTTGTTGAGAGGAGCGTGGAGGAAGGCTCCTTTTGCATCAAATTGAAGGATTGGTAGTTGCTTGTTGACCTAGTAAGCTAGAAGAGCTTGGAGGGAGGCAATTTTTCTGGTGGGAGAAAATTCTTCCAGTTAATAAAACCCGTACCTTTGATTGAAAACCTGGACACAAACTTGGTACTTGAGGGTAACAACACCAATGTGCAGGTCTTGCTTGCA
Source organism: Puccinia polysora (assembly GCA_025617555.3). NCBI lineage: Eukaryota > Fungi > Basidiomycota > Pucciniomycetes > Pucciniales > Pucciniaceae > Puccinia > Puccinia polysora. The sequence continues at coordinate 8,863,948 of CM062641.1, forward strand.
CCGGAACATCCACATAGTGTCTAGGGTATTAGTTACCTCGTATTTGTCAGCTTCTTCCAAAACCTCAAGGTCCTCAGCCACATTCAGCTCTTTTCCAATAGGAGGAATCCATTTGGGGCGTTTAATAGCCTTGTGGATGTTGGAGGGGACTTTTTTGACTGAAAGTAACCGTATCTGTCAGGAGGTTTGAGTGGTTGTTCTTCTCTCAATCAAGGGAAGAGGCAATTTTGGATTGTCTGAGTGGAATCATTGGATTCAGATTTGGAAGACGTAATTGTATTGATAATCAAAGGTTTTACCTCTTTGTGAGATGGGGATCTTTGGTTCTCAGGGCTTTGAGCTGATTGTGACGGAAAGGTTTCATTAACAGTGATAGGTGGAGCCTTGAGGTTGCTGGTTTATTCTAAGGGGGAGTCATTGGTCTTCAGGGACTTTCCATGATTTTTTTTGATGATTTTGCCCAACCTAGAGATGAGTTTGTAGGACAGTAGCCAAGTATTGTAGCCAATTAGAATTGATTCTGCACCTTTGTCAGATAATTTTGAGAGAATTTTGTTGTTGCTGAGAAGTTAAATGGCTTTGAATCCGAGGGGTTTGAGATAGTTAGCTGGGATGCTGGATTTTTGCATCAGTTCTGAGGTTGTTTTGTCTCCTTTGGTCGCAGGGATTTGATTCAGCGCAAAGCAGCTGCTTTGGATTAAAATGTGCCAGTAACTTTTGGGGATGGATGACTTGCTGAAGGCAGATATGAGTGATTCCATGATGTTTTTATTAGTGCGTTTGGCCTTCCCATTGTGCTGGGGATGATAGTGCATTCTAATTAGATGGTTTATTTATTTCAACTTGAATTAAGTGGGAAAGGATTCATTAACAAATTTTCCACAGCCGTTGGCTATCACCTCTATTGGATAGTACCCTTTTGTTCTAGCTTCATTTTCAATCATGAACAAGATTTTTGCTGAGGCTGCATCCTTCAAGGGCAGGGGAAACCTGGATAGGTAGCCGGATTTGTTGTCAACTACAGTGAGGGAGTATTTCATACCACCTTTGCTCATTGGGTTCAGAGGAACCATTAAATCCATGTGGGGTCTATCAAACACTCTGTTTACAGGCGTTTGTTTGTTGCCAAAATTGGATCTAGTGATTTTGGATTTCTTGCAGGCCACGCATTAAATGTTTTCCTGGATCTCTTGGTTGAGAAATTTTCCTAGATTCTTTTCAATCCTTCCCAGGCTGGAATGGCCATGTTTCTTGTGAATATTGAAGAGTTTGGACTGATTAAAATAACAGCTTTTGTCAGAGAGTGCAGGCATTTGATCTAGAACAAGTAAGTTGTTGCAAATGGTCCCTTCAAGGATGCTCTTGTTTTTGAGTTTCATTGCAAAGGTCGGAGTGTCAGTTTTGGAGTTTACAGAGAGACTGCAGCATTTCTTCAGAAGAGCACCCATGGAGATGAGATTTACAGTTGCTTTGGGAACCCAAGCGGAGTTTTCAAGGCTGATGGTTTTGTTTCTATCAAGAGTTTAGCAGTACCAAAGCCCTGGATTGCCAATTCATCCCCCTGTTTTCTGGTTTTGATTTTTTTCACCAGAGTGAATTGCAAGATGGCTCAAGAGCTTTTTGTCTCTGATCATAGGAATAGAGCAGCCGCTGTCCAGGATGAATTGGTTGATGTCTAGTTGAATTTCTTGATTGAGAGCGCAAAATAATGAGTAGAAGTGAGCTTCTTACTTCTTTTTCACGCCTGGTCTGGCTTTATTTGGGGGGTGCTCAGGTCACAGGTCTGGCAATTCTACCCAGTATGAGGACTGAGGGTGCAACTTAACCAGAGGGTTGTGTTTTCCATTTTCGCACCTTGGTGCGTTGGGGTCTCAATAATTTGGGTGATAAAGCGGGGCAAGGTGTCAGAAAATTCTTGATTTTTTGACTGTACTTCATTCCAGTGCTGTAACTAATGATTGAGAGCTAGGTTGAAGGTTAGATTGGCACCATAGTGCAAAATCTGAGATCATATTTATTTTAGTGAATCTGGTAGTTTGAACAGAATCAGGTAGCTGAGAATATCAGAGGGTAGCTCTATGCCTACTTCATTGAGTTTACCAAGGTTTTGCTTCATGGAGGTGAAAAAACTGTCTATTTCCTTTTGGTCCAACCAAAGGTACAAGAAATTGGAGGACATATGGGCCCTATTGGCAACTTGACCGGAGGCAAAGTGATCCTTGGCAGCAAGCCAAATATTTTTTGACAAATACTCATTTTCTTGAGTGATGATGTTAGTATGGGTAGCCGGATCAAGCTTATACATGAGATAGCCAGCCTTTTCATTTTTGTTGAGGATTATATTGAGAGGCTTTCCTGAGTTCATTGAATGTAGAATACTGCATGTTTTGAAAAATTGATCCATCTTCTTCTTCCAGACTGAGTTATTATTTTTGGTGAGAAGAGGAGTTGATTCCATGAGAGACTTCAGTGCAAGAGCCTTGAAGTTTCATTCTCTGCCTGTTCAAGGTGATTCAGATAAGGGTTCCATGGTAGTTAAGCTATCAGAATATTTTGGGTTTCAACTGTGTAGAGAATAAAGATTTCAGAGAAACCTAGACCAGGCTGAACTCCCAGAGATAGAAACAAGAAATGAGCAGAAATAGACAATAGGCATGTAAAAGCCAGATGGAGTGAAGAAGGAAAGAAAATACCAACACATACAAGATTTCTTCTTGCAGGGTTATGGCCAACGGCCTGACTAGGCGGAACCTGATTGACAAAAACTGACTTCAATGAGAGACAGAGGAAATGATAACAGGTTGCTAGTGAATGTAAGTATCCAGAATAGTTGAAATTTAATTTATGAAGGTCTGTTTTTGTAACTTTCTAGATAACAAGAAACTGATCTGACCTGAGCAAGAATTGAGCTGAAGAGTTGAATCACAACTGTGAATAGGTATTGATTTAGAGTTTTAGATAGTCAAGAAACCTAAAGTAATTTGGTATGCATGGTGATCAAGTCTTTGGTTTGAGATTATGGTGAGTTTCCAAGGTTGTTGTAGTGAAAAGCAGGAAATAGTTGTAGGAGGTTTTCAGAGTATGATTTTTCAAGATAGAGGAGTCTGGGGTAGATATGGCATTTGAAACGCCAGGGGGTCCTGTGGGATGACTGGGTATGTTTGGGGGCTGCGGCGTAGGTGAAAACAAGTTCTTTGATAGAGTTCAGACAGAAGAGACACAAAAAAAATAAACAACAGGAAGAATGGAAAAATATAGGAAGAATGGAGATGAAATTAAAAAGAGAGGTAATGGTAGAATCAATTGAAGAATTTAAATTATTTAATTTTTTTGCCTAGAGTATAATTTAACGCTTTTCATTTATTTGCAAGTGTTCCAAGTAGTCTTGTTAATTTGCTTGTACATGGCCATTCTTGTATGGGTGGCAGGCTCCACAGCAGGAAAATCACAGTGCTTGTACTTATTGGCTGCCAAAATCATTTTAGCCACACCTTATTCTTTGAAATCAATACCAAGACCCAAGTTGCAAAAACAAAATTGGTGATCAGATACTTGGTATTTTTCCTTTTTTCAATTCAATTTTTTGGTTGGAACCACAATTATAAAGAAATAGGAAGAGATTTCACATTGATCAATGTGGGGAGAATTGTAGAAGGAATTGGAAGTGAAATTGATGTGGGGGACACAGTCAAAATGAGTGATCTGGGATCCAAATTAAAATGAAGAGAAACAGGGGATATTATTGTCCAGCATTGTTTGAAAGTTGGAATCATGTGCCAGTCTGGCTAATTTTTGGAACATTTGGACTAAAATTTGTGCGACCTTGTCTGACCTAAGGTTCAAAAGAGAAAACTCCTGAGGAGAAAATCTAATAGAAGCTTTCTCCAAAATTTTTTTAAATATTTCAGAAGGGTGTATTGATTTTTGAAATCCAATTTCCAACATTTTCACACCCCATGATCTTGAGGGACCAACAGTTTTGACAAAAATTTTGGATTGGTAAAGGAATTTTGTGACTGAGTTGATGTCCTTCCCCTCTTGCTCAGAGATTTAATTCAAAGGAACAAATTTTATTATTGCAACCAGAGCCTCATGATTGGATTGATTGAGAACAAATACTTTTTCAGAGGAGAAGAAATGGAACTGTTTGATCTTCTGTTTAGCCTTTTGAAACTCTTCTGGGGGGAGGGTTTTCAATTTTTTTTTTGGCAGTGGTGGCAGGATACAGGTCCAAAGGCAGTGGGTTTTCATCAGCCCACATGAACTGGTCATTGATCCCTCTCTCTTCTATCTCCAAAGAGATTTTGGAATCTTGGTATTGAGCCCTCTTTTGCTGACAAGCCCTATAATTGCCACATTTCTGTATGCTTATTGAATCATTTCCTCCCATCTTGTTCCCTCCCATTAAAATAATTTGATTGGGGTGAGGATGAAGAAAGGATTCATGTGATTGTTTACCATTTTGATTTTTCTTGGAGAATAATCAGACAGCAGGAAAAATGGCGAATGTAGACAAAGAAAGGGGTCAAAAGATGTGTCAAATTTCATGTAATAAAAAAAAACATCCATTAATAAGTTATAGTTGAGGTATATGATCAAGAATCATAGCAAAAAAATGAAAAGGTACTGGTCAATCTTGCCCCCCCCAAAAAAAGGGTCAGCCCAATATTTTGATCATCTGAGTGGAGGCATAGGAGGAGGAGCATAAGGGAGGGGGGGTGAAAATTCTTGAAAAATTGATTGCCAGTCAATCAATTGATTGGAAAGAAATTGGTAAATTTTTTGCCATTTTATCAATAGATCAATTGGCAAGCAATTGGTCATTTTTTTGTGGTTTTATCAATCAATTAAACCGCAAGCAATCATTCAATTTTTTCTGGTTTGATCAATCAATCAATTGATTGGACCGCAAGCAATTGAGTAATTTCTGGCAGTTCAATCAAATAAAGAAACCGTGATCAATAAGTTGTTTATGGTTCAATCAAAAAAAAAACTGCAAGCAATTTATTTTTTGTGGTTTGATTGACCAAAAAAACCGCAAGCAATAAATCAATCAATTGCCTTTTGATTGACCAAAAAAACTGCAAGAAATTGATTTATCAACAAAAGAAACTGCAATCAATCAATAAATGGAACTGCAAACAATTGATCAATTGATTAATTGAAATACAAAAATTGATTAATTGCTTGCGTTTCAATTGATCACTTTATTAAAAAACACAAACAATTGATAAATTTATTGACCCATAAACAATTGATCAATTGCTTTTGGTTTATCAATCATTTTCTTTCTGGTAAAGGTATGAAGAGGAGGAGGAGGAGGAGGAGGAGGAGGAGGAGGGGGGGGTGCTTACCTGGGGTGCCAGGCAGTGCCAGGAAAATAAAAATCAAGGAGGGGGGTTAATATATGAAAGGAGGAGGAGGAGAGAGGAGTTCAGCTAATTATGGGGTTGAGGAGGAGGGGGGGAGCTTACCTTGGGTTCCAAGAAAAGAACAAAAAAAACAGGAGCTGAAGAAGGAGGAGGATGACCAGGGGGAACTTTGAGGTGGTGGGGGTGGGTGAGGCGGTTTGGTGAGGAGGAGGCAGGAGTGGACCGGTGGTGGGTGAGGAAGAGGAGGAGTTTAATGGCAGTTTGGTGGAGTGAGGTATGAGCTGGAGGTTTTGGTGTGTTTTATCCAATTCCACCAAAAAAAAAAACAAGTCAGCCTAGGATTCTTGGTTGAAAAAGAAATAAAAAATTACTGTGATGTGAGTTTTTAGCTATTTGGAAACATAATTTAAATTTCAATTATCAAAGTGGGCAATTGTGAGGGTTAGAATCTGATCCCTCATGAAAGAATATAAGGGAAAAGATGAGATGGGGATGACTTGAGGACAATAAGGGATATTTTCTTCAAATATTTTTTCCCATTCAGCTTTGATTCATACTTGATTCATCTTTGATATCCGCAAGAAGGTTGTGAAGGATTAAACAACTGATAATCCAGTTGATGAGGATCTTCATTTCTTTTTAATTTTGAAGCTTGTTTTGCATTTCCCTTAAGCTGGCCCATCTTCCTTTCAGGACTTCTATTGCATGCTCAACACACACTTTGGATTCAACAATCTGATAGTTGAAATCAGTTTTGGCTTGATTGTTGGATGAAAAATTTCAGTATTCTAAAACCACATATTTCCCGCTAGCATAATCTAAATTTGCCAGAGGGTATTGATCTTGCCAAAAATAGTTCTCTGGTTGTTGGGAAATCTGCATCTAATCAAAAAGATATTAATTTTTACAAGAACCTGGAAGGCCAATATGGAGGGATATGAACTTATTGTTTTTATCCCAAACAAGTTTCAATGCCACAGATTATTTATAAAAACAGATAAAACATATTTGTTCAGTGTTTTATCAAAGGCTTTGGAAAAGAAATGAATCAATTGCCTTTTTTCCAATCAAAATAATGGTTTTCATCTGGCTTGAGTTTTTGAAACAAGGGTATAGTGGTTCTTTCAACAGAACCAATGCAAAAGGTAGGCCATCAGTCTCCATTAATTGAGATATCCTCTTGCTTTCTTGTTTGGTTGGCCAATAAAAGACTGAAAAATCAAAAGATAGGATAGAAATCATTACTCTTTTGGTGAATAATTCAACAATTCCACAAAGGAATGAGAATAGATTTTCAAATTGATTAACTGCTGCTACATTTCTACTTGATCACAATCTACAAAGAGCAACAGCCAGTTGGATATCTTGATTTTGTTGAGGATTCAAAGAATTTTTCTGGAAGATTTGGTGTCTTCAATCATCTCCAAACATTTAATCAATGAAGGCAATAAAGTTATGAACAGTTTCTGGAAGCTTAAGTCAGGGAGGAGATGAAGCCTTTGCCTTTCCTGCATAGGTTTTTGGAGATTATGTATTCGTGGAACCATGTATTTCTTTTCCAATAGAGAATTAAAAGCCAACCAAGTTGATTCCAAAATCAGAGTCTGAATCAGAGTCAAATACTAAAAAGTTCAGTCAGCTTTTTCGCGTTTTCAACTTTCTACCAGGAAGTTTGATTGGACATGTTGAGAAAGATGGTGATGTGATGTGAGGTGATGATATGATGATGGTATTTGTGTGAAGCAATGGAGATGATATGGGTGTGATGCAATGGGTGGGGATTGGTATTTATTTGCTGAGGTGGAGGTGTTGATTGGGGTTTTGAATGGGTACAATGATGGTGCATAAATGGCTGGTTTGATGTTTGAAATCAGAAATTTTCATGAAACATGCCATTTTGATATACACCAGTTATAAAGCAATGAGAAAAATTATTCTTTGAATGGAAAAGTAAGAAAAATTGAAATCTTTTGAAATTTAAAAGAATTGTTTTTAAAGATAAAATTTCAATTTAAAAACAAAAATTTGGTTTTGAAGAATTGATTTTTTGGAGTGAAATTTTTAATACTCAAAATTAATTAAATTTTTTAATATAGAATTCCAGTAAAATGAAATAATCCAAGAAATTTGAAATTTGAAAGAAAAATTCAAATGAAATATAGTTTAGACCAGAATATGAAATTTTTTGAAAATAGGAACTGGATTTGATTATTTTATCTTTGACAGATAATGAAACTCAGTTCATTACTCTCTTCTCAAGAAGAAGTCTTGGAATTTATCAAACATTTGGTATGTTTTACTTTGATTTCTGAACAATGGCTTCTATCAAAATTTATGCATGAGGAAATATTTTTTGTTTTCATTTTATATCATCTCATCAAGATAAACCTTTATCAGAAATATATTTTTTAACAAACTATATATATATATATATATATATATATATATATTCATGGGATGTTTGGATCCTTTTATTTGCCTTTTAACTTAATTTTTTTTTCTTTGGTGATTCAAGCTGACAGAAATTTTTTAAAAAAACAAAGAGCATTCTAATATTTTTTCAGATTGGTTTTATGTATTCCTTTACCTTATAAAACTCATTTAAAAAATCAAAAATACCAAATTTCTCATTGGAGTTTTGGATACTTTGATTTGCCTTTTTGATTCATTTTTTGGTAATTCAAGCTTTCCTGGAGTTAGAAAAACAATCATAGAGATTTTTTTTTCAGATTCTTTTGAAGTCTCATTTTACCTTAAAGATTTATTATAAAAATGTAGACATTCCAAAAAATTCAGATTTCTCATTCAACTTTTTGATCCTTTTCTTTGCCTTTTTTATTAATTTTTTTTTGGTTATTCAATCTATCAGAAATTTTTTACAACTACTTCAGAGCTTCTAATAATTTATCTGGGATATTTTGGATGTATCCTGCGCCTCCAAAAATTGAATCCAGCATAAAAACAGTTCAAATTAACACATCCATTGTAATTTTTTGTTTTTACATCTGAAATCAAAATTTACCCCCATTCATTTTGACATAAGTTTAAAATGGGCTCCCAAAATTGAACTGAATACTCAATGAATTCTTTTCACATCTTTTAAAAATCAAATTATATAGGCCAATGTTGGGTTTGCCACCTTGCAAAACCCATTCACTAACTAAAAGGTGTTGCGTGGTGCAAACTGCAACCTTATTTGTGTCGCAAAGGGCCTTTTGTGACCCTTTTAAGTCATGAGCGGCCGCTTGAAACCCGGCCTGGTTGGGAAGGGCGGCTCACAACCTGATTTGGTGTTGTGAACGGCTGCTTGCAACCCCAAAGGGTCGCCAATGGCTGTTCACTACCTGTTTGCAAAAAAAATAAAAAATAAAAGAAATAAAAAAAAGAAAAAAATAAAAGAAAAATTAAAATAAATAAAAATGGTTGGCCAATAAGAATAAATAAAATAAATAAAAATAAATGAAAATAAATAAATATGAATAAAAATAAATAAATATGAATAAAAATAAATAAATATGAATAAAAATAAATAAATATGAATAAAAATAAATAAATATGAATAAAAATAAATAAATATGAATAAAAATAAATAAATATGAATTAAAATAGATAAAAATAAAAATAAATAACTATGAATAAAAATAAATTGAAATAAATAAAAATAAATAAAAAGAAATAAAAAGAAATAAAAACTATCATTTATTATTAACAAAAACACCAAAAAATGAACAAAAAAGAAAAATATGAGTACCACAAAAGGAAAGAAAAAATGAAAAGGGGCTGAAAGAATATGAGTAAGTTCAACTTGACTAGCCCCTGAAAAAATGAATGTTCACCTTGACTAGCCCTAAATTTAAAGTCCCAAAAAATACAAGTTCAACTTGACTACACATAAAGTAAAAGGGCCAAAAAATAAAAGTTCACCTTGTGACTAGCCCCAATGTTAAAGTTCCAAAAAAATTAAAGTCTTTTGACAAGCCCTAAAGTAAAAAAATCAAAAAAAATACATGTTCAACTTGTGTTAAGCTGATCACATCCCAACCTAAACACAAGTTAAGGTTGAGATGGGATCAGCCCAACACAAGTTGAACTGACTTACAAGTAAAAGCTCATTCAAAAAAATCATCATAATGATGTTGACTCAAAACACTCAACATAATGATGTTCCAAATTTGATAACCATTTATATTAATAGAATTAAAATATCAGCATCAGAAACCAAATCTAAATGATGAAATTAATCTATAAGTTAGAATACAACTCAATTTGATCTTTTAGGTGGTCAACCAAACAAGCTGCTTTTTTAGAAATCAGGGAATGTGGTTTGGAAACTATTGGCCAGATTGGAATCACATCTCCCTTAATTATAAGCTGGACCCAATGGTTATTGTTAACAAAGCAAATGAAAGTGGGATCTTATTTTCCTTTTAAACCCATTTTCATACAATTATAAGTACAGAATGAAGCCAATGAAATGAAACATATTGGTCTTCCATAAGTATCAGGTATTTTTTACCCATGTCAATCTTTGAAAGCCATTTTGAAGAGGGAATCTTTCCATTGATGTTATTAAAATCAAGTCTTTTTTCAATCTTTTCAACATCTTTAATGCCCCCAAGGATGTTAGAATAGCACCCCTTATTTTTCCTCAATTTTCAAGCATTTCATTCCAAAATTTAAACCATCCCTCCTCATCATAGACAAGTGATTTAGCAATTAATCTCAATCCAAAATTTTCATCACCAACTCTATCACAAACCCCACCCAAGGAAATATTCAATATCTCAGGTATTTGATTCGTTTAATTCACTTCCTAAAATCAAAAATTAGTTATCAAATATTCCAATCTCACTGAAGGAATCAACACTCACCAAAGATGAGCTTCTGTATGACTCCTCCATTGCATCTGCTTCATCTTGGAAAAAGAAATCTGATTCCAACAGCACCAAACCCAATGAACTTTCAGTCTCTTCCACTGAACTATGAAATTAAGATGAAGAGCCATTGTTGCACTACAGAAAAAATTACCCCATTAGTTCATTGAACCATAACAATGAACATTTCTCAAAATCAAAGACTTAATATCTTTGGTCTTTCTGATCCCCTTTTAATTGTTTATTCAGTCTCACACTCTGAACTATGAGATTCAGATGAAAAGCCATCCTTGTGTTGAAGTATCTGAACATTCTCCCTCCACTTATTGATTAGAATTTCCGCGCCCCGCTTCCTATTATCTTTTATTTTCTATTTCTCTGCCCTTTCTTGTGAATTTCACATGTACTGGCCGCACGGACCCTACCCTATCTTAAGAATATCTGCTGCAGCTGTACTCAAATGAGTTGTGGACTCCATTCTCTTGTCTAATTCATTCTTCTCTTTTTGCTAAAATCCCAAAAGCCCCACTCAATATTTCAATCTCTTTCCGTCTTATTTGATTGTTTTGCCTTTTCCTTTCTCTTTTCTTCCTCTTTATTTTCTACATTCACTTTTAGGCGTCTACTCGAACCCACTCTAACCCGCAATATTGACCTCACGTCTTTGGTCTCATCCCCAACCAGCTCTGTCTGGTAAGACTTCACCCAATTTCTTTTCTTACTTATTTTTCTCTTTTGAATCTGATCATACTTGCTTCAATATGAAGAATCTTCTTCTTTCCTTTGAATAGTCTGTCATCTTTTTGCTTCTGGATGAAACTCTATCAATCCAATCTCAACTCTGCGGTGTCTTGATGTTTGTTTCTTCAATCTTTATTTCTCTCTTCTTCTTGTGTCTTGTGATCCTTTCTTGCTGATTACAGTATTCTTTAGCTCTCTTGAAATCTTATATTCTTTTATTCTCTTAGTGAACTTCAGAAATCCAACATGGTTAAAAGCCAAAAGCAATCCCAAAAAACTCAACCAGACAAATGGAGGGATCAAGCAACAATGGATTCCTTAAAATTATCCTTAAGTCTGCTCTTGAGGCTGTTTCCTTATTTTTTGGACAAAAACTACTTGATCTGGAAGGATAAAATGAAAATTATTCTGGAACTCAAAGGCGTAAAAGAAGCATTGGAGGACAATACTAAAAATTTTGGCTCGACGGACAACCTGGAAATCTGTGTTATATTACTCTCTTGGATTGACTCAATCACACACAACAACATAGTTAATCCTTTGAATATCTCTTCTGCCAAGCTCCTATGGCAAAAAATTAAGGAACAATTTTCATCTTCTCAAACTGCAAATTTAGCTTGGATCTTCAAAAAATTCCTCTATCAAAAATTCAAACCGGATGCAATTAACTCCTTCATCACAGATACCAAGATTTCCATGAAGAAAATACTGGACGTGGGAATTTATCTCCCTGATGATATTATTTCATATCTTATTATTTTTGAATTTACTTCCTCTCTACACTCTCTCCGGCAGAAAATCATGAACTCTGACAATAATATCTCTGTTTATCTCATTCTTAAACATTTAATTCAACTGGAAAACAAATACAAATTCAAATCCAAAGAAGTCAAGTCAAACAATACCGCCTTGGTTGCTCCTTGAAACATTAAGAAACCTTTTCCTTGTGAACTAAAATGATACAGGGGTTTTCATAATCCTCTGTCTCCCAATCATTCAGAAGACAAAGCTGGCACATACATGAAAATCTTGCTCTCAAATGGTGGAAAAAATCTCAAGCCAACTGGAGAGCTCAAATCGACTCAAATTCCAAAGGCAAAGAAGTAGCCCATTACCACGCTCTGCTGAAAACTTGGATAGAAGAAATCTATTGTGGCAATTGGATCATACTCAACTCCAGAGCATCCTGTCATATTTTCAACTCCACCAACTTCTTTGTTCAACTCAATCACTTTTCCAACGGCAATTTCATCAACACTGGAAAAGAATGTTCAAAACTTCTGATTGAAGGAAAAGGAACCTTTCAACTGTTCTGGAAAAACTCTGTCGTGACTCTAACTGACTGTTTTTACATCCCCAATCTCATCATCAATCTCATAAGACCTGGGGAATTAATCTTGTCAAAAGGATGCTCTCTTGTGTCAAATGGGCCTCAATTCCAGCACTTCTCTAGGGCAAAGTCTGTATTCACTGGTTTCATTCAAGGCAATCTCTTTTTTATAAATCTTCCCTCTCACATTGGAGCAAGAAAAAACTTTGCCATCTCTCTTTGAAGGAATTTACAACCAAGAATCCCAAATATATTCACAAATCTCTTGGCCACGCTAGTTCATACAGTCTTAAGAATCTTATTCCCAACCTTTCTGCCAAATTTCTCTCTATGTTTCAATGTGAAGATTGAATTTTTTCTAAAATCACAAAGCCTTCTTTCAGACAAATTCAATTGCTATTTTTGAAGCCATTCAAGCAACTCCAAATCAATCTCATTGGTCCTATTACTCCTACTTCTAGAAACCATATGAACTATATAATGTTTATAGTTCATAACTACTCGGGTTACATATCAGCCATCCCTCTTCAGCACAAATCTGATGCAAGTACTCAATTGAAGATCATCCTCAATCACAAAAATCAAAAATAGAACTGTTTTCCTGTTACAATCTGCACCAATGGAGGTGGAGAATTTTCCTCCACTGAACTCAATGATTTCTTCACCTCAAACTCTATATGTCATCCCATCACGGAACCATACCATCACAAACACAATGGAAAAAATGAAAGGAAAAACCAAACTCTAACTGAATTGATTATAGCTATCCTTCAAAGTTCCAAACTTACTCATAACCTGTGGGCCAAAATCTCTAAAACAACCTGTCTCACTCTTAACCAGATTCCCAAAGATTCTCATTCTCAATCACCCTATTAAATTTTTACAAATTAAAATATTCTGTAAAGTTACTTTTACACCATTGGCTCCAAATTTGCCTACTAGGACAACAAAATCTCTCAAGGGAAAAAATTCAAGGATTGAGGCTTTACTGGCACTCTTGTGGGTTTCAAACCAGTTTCTTATCTTATCAAATTCTCACTCCTGATGACATAATCATTTCTTCCAAAAACGTTAAAATTGTGAAGGACCCTGCTCCCTTTTCTCTTTCTTCTTCCTCTTCCTCTTCTATTCATTTCAAACCTCTCCTAATTGGGTTGGACAAAAAACTTCCTCTTCCCTCTGTTTCTAAGTCTTCTCTTCCTCTCTCTGTCTCTCTCAAAAACTCTTAATCTCACACTTCTCCTTCCTCTTCTCTTGATACTCCTCTGCCTGAGGAACTCTCCTCCAATTCCTTTTCTAACTTTTCTGATGATCTGGCAACGCAGTTGGATCCCAGGTACAAATTATGGGATTGTTCCTCACTCAATCCTCCTCTAGAATAAAGTTATCATCATTATTATGTCTGGAGAACCTACAAACAGGCTAGAAAGTTTTTCAATTCTATCAAATGGGAAGCCTCAATGGAATCCAAACTCAATGGTATAGAGGGTCTTGCTGTGTGGCAAAATTATGAAGGAACTGAAACTATCAACCGGCTCAACACCACCTGTGTATATCATCTCAAACACAACTGCCATGGAGATCCCTTAGTATACAAAAGTTGTTTATGTGTACAGGGCTTTGACCAAATATATAGTCTTGACTGTCTCAATACTTTCTCTCCTACTGCAAAAGCTGCGTCTCTTAGAATGGCTCTTCCATTTGGTCTCTATCATTCACTCCCCATCAAAATATTTGACCTCAAGAGCGCCTTCCTCCATGCCCCTTCACCAATAAGGTTATTGTAAAAACTTCTAAATGAAGAAAAATAAAATCCAAATATCTTATCCTCAATAAATTGCTTTACAGACTCGAGCAATATCCTGCAAATTGTTTCAATACTCTCACTTCCTGGATTTGAGAGCAGGGCTTTCATGAGTCTATTTTGGATCCCTGCTTATATATTAATTCTGAAAAAAACTCAATTTTATTTTTCCAAATCAACAACCCAATACTTGTAGGCTTGGGAGATAACTTTCAAAATGCTTTCCTCAATCTTTTTCATAATTCTAGTCATCATGAACCCAACACCATCCTTGGCATGAAATACAAACAAATAGACAATAAAATTTTCCTTTCTCAACCAAAAAACATTGATCATGGTTTTGAAGAACTCAAAATGAGCAACTGCAAACATTCTTCCATTCCTCTCACTTTTAATGCTAATCTCACTCTTGCCTCAGACAAAGAACATGAAGGATTTAAATCTTTAAAAATCAACTACCAATCAGCTGTTTTTCTCATGAATTACATAGCCTGTGTCACCCTACCTGACCTTAGTTTTGCTGTATCTAGTCTTGCAAGATTCTGTGAGAAACCAGGAATGTGTCATTGGAGGGAACTCAAACGCTTCAGGAAATACCTCAAGGCCACAAAAAACCTAAAATTCTCCCTTCAAATACACTCAGAAAACACCCAGATCAAATGCTGGAGCAATGCCACTTGGAGCAATGACCTGGAAACTAGATGCTCTAAATTGGGTCATCTATCTCTGCTCTTTGGATCTCTTATCTCTTGGAGTAGTTACAGACAAAGAAATGTTACTCACTCTGTTGAAACATTTGAACATTCTCACTCACCTCCTTGATCAGAATTAATGTGCCCCGCTTCCTCTCTTCCTTATTTTTCTCTTTTCCTTCACTGTCTCTTGAATGTCACACGTACAGACCGCGCTCTCTTTACTCTACCTTAAGAATCTATGTTTCTGCCATACCTGAGGATCCATCTTTTTAATTTCCTTGTCAAATTCTTATTTTTCTTTTCCCAGACCATCCAAAGAGGCTCCACTCAATCATTCAATCTCTTTCCGCCTTACTCTTTCTTTCCTTTTCCAATTCTTCTTCTTTTTCCTTGTTTCTTTCTTTTATTCTTCTCTTTGCTTCCACTCTAAATCACTCAAACTCGCGACTTCAACCTCACGTCTTTGGTCTCATCCTCAACCAGCTCTGTCTGGTAAGACTTTAACCCAATCTCTTTGCCTTCCATTTGTCTTTCCTCAATTCTGATCTTACTCTTCGCCGTATGAAGAATTTTCCTTCTTTTATCAAATTGTCTTTCTATCTTTAGCGTTGCTACTCTATCAAACCTATCTCAGCTCTGGGGCCTCTTCATGTTTGTTTCTTTCTTTTCTATTTCCTTCTTTTTCTTTTTTCTTGTAATTTCTTCTTGCAAATTACCCTCTTTCTCTAGCTCTCTTCAAATCTTAATTTATTTTATTCTCTTACTGAACACCAGAAATCCAACACACTCAACAACCAAAGTTAAATTGAATCCTCTGGTAGATTTCTTCTTTGAAGCCACCTGGATGAAATATTTGGTAGCTGAACTCTGGAAAAAAAAATCAAACCCAGTCTCGATTATATAGATAATAAAGGCCTCAATGAAAAACTCAAGAAATTTGGTTGCAACTCTAAGACTAGCCACATTGAAATTAAAACCAAAGGCCTACAAGAAGAGCTTGCCTCAGGCAAACTCATTGTAAAATTAATACCCTCTCTTGAGATGAAAGCCAATGGCCTCACTAAAGCTGTACCATATTCCACTTTACCCTGCCTGCTGAATCTCATTGACCCCTCTCATTCAATTGCTTTACCAGTAATACCAGCCACGGGGAGTTTTGAAGTATCTGAACATTCTCCCTCTAATTATTGATTAGAATTTCTGCGCCCTGTGTCCTCTTGTCTTTTTATTTCTTTTTCTCTTCCCTGTCTTGTGAATGTCACATGTACTGGACGCACACTCCCTACCCTATCTTAAGAATCTCTGTTGCCGCCGTACTTGAATGAGTTGTGGACTCTATTATCTTTTTGAATTCATTCTTCTCTTTTCTCTAAAATCCCAAAAGCTCCACTTGATATTCAAATCTCTTTCCGTCTTATTTGATTTTTTTCCTTTTCTTTTCTCTTTTCATCCTCTTTATTTTCTACATTCACTTTTATGCGTCTACTCAAACCCACTACAATCCTCAATATTGAACTCATGTCTTTGGTCTCATCTCAAACCAGCTCTGTCTGGTAAGAATTAACCCAATCTCTTTTCTTACTTATTTTTTTCTTTTGACTCTGATCATACTTGCTTCCATATGAAGAATCTTCTTCTTTCCTTCAAATTGTCTATCATCTTTTAGCTTCTGGATCCAAATCTATCAATCCAATCTCAACTCTGCGGTGTCTTGATGTTTTTTTCTTTAATCTTTATTTCTCTCCTCTTCTTGTGCTTTCTTGCTGATTACCGTATTCTTTAGCCCTCTTGAAATCTTATATTCCTTTATTCTCTTATTGAACTTCAGAAATCCAACACCTTGCACATCAGAAATCATTTTTCCATCAGTTCATTAAACCTAAAAAATGAAAATTTTTTACTCAAAATAAAAGACTACTTACTGTCTTGGGTGTCTTGGGTCCCCTTTTGACCCTTTTTTGCCTCTTAATTGATTGTTCAAAATGCTCAAATTTTGAAAGATCACAATAGGTTTCTTTCAATTTTGGTCAACCATGGCTTGAACTTAACACCCTTGGCTCAAGCCTTGGCTTTGCAATCAAAGCAGCCATATTTTCAAGTGCTTACCTTACAATCTCCAACCTACATTGTTTATGTTGTTCCCTTTACATTGAATTCCACTTGTTCAACATTTTAGTTTCTTCATCAAGACCTGTGTCTGCTTCAAACTGTCAAAACCAAAAGTTTTATCAATTTTTAAATCCAATAATCAATCTTTCAATCAAATAATTAATCTTTCAATCCAATGATTAATCTGTGACTCCAATAATTGGTAACCTTCAAAAAATCCCACTTACTTCATTGGAAGGGTCATAGTCTAACTGCCACTGAGGATGAGCATCCTCAGGCACAACAGATCCTCTTGATGCTATTAATTCACCTAAAATTTAGGAACATTGCAAGCCCATTCTTGTTGAATATGACTTTGAGCACACCTTTCCATCATGGTTGCGCTTAATTTTCTCAAATTGTTCTTTAATGATTTTAATTGCCTCAATTGCAGTTCAGTTGACAGACCTGTGCCCAGATTTATTCAGGATGCTTTAAGTGCTGCCTGGACTGATTGGATTTGAATTTCAATATTTACTTCAAGGTGTTTCCAAAACTCCAAAATGTTCCCTAAAGATCCCACTAGTAATTGTTTGAAAGTGGAATGGGCCCCTTCTACCCAAGAAGTACTTTTATTTCCAAAGTCTGGGTAGACACAGTTCCAAGCCTTTACAAATGCTTCTTTGATAGGAAAAATATTCATTTACATATACTTGAGTACATCCTCATGGTATTTCAAGAAACACTGTATAAAATTTTCAAAGTAAGCACTCCAAAAAGAGATCAAAAATCAATGGATTGACTTGATATGAGTTCTGCATCATTTGCTTCTTCCTCCCCCTTGGTTGTAGAGGTCCCATACTTTCCCCAAAGAATCATAAAATTTTTCCAACCTTCATTTTCATTACTGAAGCGCACTTTACAGTTTTCTTGTATTTTTTTTTAGATAATTGGCAAGTAAAAAACTGTCTGGATGACTCAGTGAAACTGTGTTTAATAGCGAAAATAAGAGCTTCTTCAAGGTCCCTCACAAAGACTTTTGGAAGCCTCTTGGGATGATACGCGAACTTCTTTAATGACTTCAACACCCAACTTTAAAACTCATACATTTCTTCTTTTATAAAAACAAAAGCTTTTGTAAAATTATTTTTTTTTGGGATTCATTCCTACAACATGCAATAGAGGTATGTTGTACCTATTTGTATGATAAGTACAATCCAACAATGTGATATGATATATTTTTTTTCATAGTTTTATAGACTCAGGATGAGCCAAGAATAGGGCCTCTAAGTGACCCTCTCCACCAAATTTGGACCTGGAAACCCACTGGGATTCCTAGAGAATTTCAAATAGAGCATCTATAACACTTTTTCCATCCAGTTCAGCAAGATTTAACTTTTTCTTAGTGTTATAGATTTTTCTATCTTTGATTTATTCTCCACCATCAATATTTCTCAGTTTCATTTTCATTTTAACAATATTTAGCCAATTTTTCATGCCTTTCCTAAGTAAATCTAATGCTTGAACTGATATTCTCCTCAGTTGAGGGTGCACTGAAGGAATTTCTGATAGTTGATGATTGTGTAGACCATTTCTAATTGAGAGACCCCACAAGGGATCTTCTAATTTAATACTTCCACCAATCATGAATTGACAGCTGACCTTCATAGTGTGAGTTTGCCTTTGAATTTTGGTAAGAAAAGCCCCTTCATATACCCCATATCTGCCACAAGCTAAATCTAAATACTTTTCTTTCCTTGATTTGAAAGTCTTCAATGCATAGCCATGCATGGCTACCCATTTCTGAAAATAAATCTTGGAATCTTTCCTAGTAGCAAAGGCTCTCACAGGAGGAGGTCAAGTGGTTCTAGAAACTCTTGTTTACATTAATATTTTTCAAGCCAAATACAATTCAGTCAAATGGCATATGTAATGTCACGCACCACCTTTATTCAATTCATGTTGTGACAAAATATCTTGTTCCTGTTATGAAGTAATTTCTTTTTCCTCAATTTCAACTCTAGAAAAGGATGAAATTGGGGCTTCCAATGTTTTTTTTCCAACTCCGTATCCAAATCCCTTGATTCCTCCAAAACTTTGTAAATTAAAATTTTCAGTAAGTCCTTTAACATAGCCTTGTTTAATCCAGGAGGGCTTGGGCTTTCCACTCTTCCCATAAAACAAAAAAAATCAACAGAAGTTTAGCATTCCATACATTTTTCAATGCAACAACTCCAAAAGTTAGCTCACTTTTGGGTTGAGAAAAATTAATTTATGCAACAAGCAAGTGGTGTCTGTGTACGTGAGTGTTTGATTCCAAGTTTCAAAATTTCTTTTTGTGGTCCAATAATAGTCCCAAATAGTATGTCAGATCCCAAAATTTGGGTTTAAAGGACTCACATGTGGTCCAGGGGTGCCTAGGTACCCCTAATCCCCCTCAAATGGCCCATTCGGGGGGGTAGCCCAAATGGGCCAGGAAAACACACACAAACCCCGCTTGCAACTCGCACAACCCCAAATTGGATTGCAAATACTCAATTTCAACAAAAAATGGGTTGCAAACAGGTTTTTGCAATCCCCCGGGGTTGTGCAAGGCAAGAGAAACCTGGCTTGTTACTTGCTGGGCCCTGATTGGCCATTCAAAACCCGTATGGGTTGTGAACCCCAATTCACAACTGTTCACAACCCTCAGTTCACAAATATAAAATTGGCCAATTATAAAGCACCATTAAAAGAACTCACAATAAAAGGGGTGGTCTCTAAGTGCCTAGTGGTTCTGTTTTATTCTTTAATGCCATGCACTTATCTTCCTCTGAATTCCCCTCCCAATTCAAATTCCAATTCTTCTCCTATTTTCTTTATTCTTTCATAAGATTTCAAACATAGAGTCCCTTTCAATTTGAAGTCTGATCATTGTCCAGATCCAAAATTAGATCCACATCCAAAAAGCTATGTGAACAAGGATTCCAAATCTTGGAAAAAAATAATTCAGAAAAATTTAGAGCTTTTCAACATATTTTTGTCCCTCAAAGGAAATCCAGAAGAATGGTAGGACCATTCATATTTGAATAAAATTTAATATTTTTATCCATATTTTTACTTTTTATGTATTAAAATATGGCAAAAGGCAGGATGAAAAATGTGGACCACCCCTTTTATTTTGAATTTTTTTCATTTTCATATATTATTTGATTGTTAAAACTTTTGAAAAGAACTTGGAATAATTTTTATTAGAATATTTGCATTCCATTTTGAAGATCTTTCAAAGAAAGCTGGGGGAAAGCCTATTTTCGGATGTAAAAAAAAATTGCAAAAGATGTGTTAATTCAAATTTTTTTCATTGTGGATTCAATTTTTGAAAGCAAAGGATACATCCAGGAAATCCCAAAAATATATCAGAAATATCTTTCATTGTTTTATGAACTTTTGAAAATTTTGAATTAACAAAAAAAATTAACAAAAAAGGCAAAGAAATGGATACAAAATTCCAATGAGAAATTTGTTTCTTTTTGAATTCTTTTATTTTTTGGCTGAATTTTTTAAGGTAAAATAATAAATCCAAAAACTCTCCAAAAAAGGTAAAAAATCTCTCCTATTTTTTTTTTTGAATTCACCAGAGCTTGAATCACAAAAACAAAATGGATTAAAAATCCAAATAAAAGTATCCAAACATCCAATGGAATTTTTTTGTTGATTTTTTGATCAAAATTTTGAAGGGGTTTTAATGCTTCAAAAAGGCCAATCTTAAATTTGAAACCTTGCATTCATGAACAGGTGTTAATTGCCGTTTACAAACCATGGGGGTTTCCAATGGCAAATAATAGCTCAACAAGGAGAAAGCTAATTTGCTCCCACCTTGTGCATCCCCCGGGGGTTGCAATTGGGGATTTTCAACCCCCCAGGAGATGCCCAAGTTGTGAGGGGGGGGTTAAGCTAGTTTCCTGGCCCAATAGGGGCAAAATAGCCCCAATTAGGCCATTTGAGGAGGGAATTGGTGTACCTAGGCACCCCTCGATCACATTTGAGTGTCTTCAACTCATATTTGGGGATGTGGCATACTATGTGGGACTAGTATTGGAAAAAAAATAAACTTGGGAATAAAAAACTCTGCCTATTGGAAAAACAAAGTCTTTTCACAAACCACGTAAATACACAACACATGCCTGTCACACGAGCACCCCACCTACTATAGGGCAATCTTAGATGATCTTGAGCGCAAAGGAGACTAAGTGCAAGGGCAAGTGCAAGGTAGAAAAGCTAACTGCAAAGTGAAAACTTATGGTTTGTAAACTCAACGCACAGTGATGGAGATGAGTTGTTCTGCTGGAAAGGAAACTAAAGCCAACCCAAATGTGATGACTTAATTTAGAAAGATGCAAGAATGTATAAAATTAACTAACTGAGGAAAAAACCTTCAGGCAAGCGGCATAGCCTTATAAGGTAATCCAAAGTGACTAGATACAACCTGATGGATGTCCAACTACAGTTAAGAGGCAATGAGGCAATGAATGACATGACATAGATTTGGAAATGAAATAACAATATAGACGTTTCCAAGTTCACAACGTAGCTGCAAGGAAATAGAATCTGAGCGTACAAGGGCCTAAAATATGAGATAGGAAGGAGTGACGTGAGAGACAATGAAAATATGAGCAAAAAGCTTATGCAGCGTAAGAGACTAGTTGAATTTCAAACTATACAGTTTCTTATGTCCCCCAACTGCCAGCTGCTAGATTAGGGGTGCCTGTATACCTTTTCAAGAATGAAATAGAAGTGCTGCCTTGTTCCATTGGATGCAAGACTTCAAAGTTTGGAAATTGGAGATATAAATGGAAAATCTACTATTCTCTTTCATGAATAAGTCACTAATTTGTATTCTGCGCTTTGGAATTCATTAGGTTTGCCAAAAAGGGTGAAAAATTACTGCTTAAACTTGTCCCAGTTGTTGAGGATACAAGTGGGGCTAGTGTTATCTAATAGTTTGAGGTAAGGTTTGAACCACTGCAAGGCATGTCCACCAAGGAAGGAAGATGCATACATAAATCCATGTCTATTGGTAGGGAAATTATGAGGATTTTTTGAGAAGATGATTTTACAGGACTGTAAGTAAGCTCTCAGTTTATGGGGGTGTTCCCTAGTAAAATGATATGGCTTCTTCATGCCCAGAGTACAAAAGCTAGGGCCACATGGACCAGATTGCAAGGAAGTTTGGTTAAGAGCCTGAATCAGGGTTGAGAGCAAGGTCAAAGTATTGGGTTTGGGAGTAATAGTGCGAGCCCTTGATTTACCACAATTCAAGGTTTCATTTGAAGAGTGGTTGAATTCTTTGATTTTTTCAAGGGGATCCACCGCTTCCCAAGCAGGAGCAAGGGGATTCACCACTTCACAAGCAGGAGCAAAGGGATCATCAAGAGGTTTGATCAAAGGGGATTTAGAAGAAGGAACAGGTTCCAAAGGTTTTCTGGGCCAAGAAACGCTGGATCTCCCTACCCAGTTGATATCATCATTGTAAGGAGTGAGGGAAGCCTTCCCAGTTGAGTGAGTACATGAAATTGTAAAAGAAATCTATATAGGTTGGCAGACTAAAATAGATGAGTTTAGTTAGTTAGTTTACTGTCACAAAACAGCCCCATGTACTATAGGGCAATCTTAGATGATCTTGAGCGCAAAGGAGACTAAGTGCAAGGACAAGTGCAAGGTAGCAAAGCTAACTGCAAAGTGAAAAATTATGGTTGGTTAACTCAACACACAGTGATGGATATGAGTTGTTCTGATGGAAAGGAAACTAAAGCCAAGCCCAATGTGATGACTTAATTTAGAAAGATGCAAGAATGTATAAAATTAACTAACTGAGGAAACAACCTTCAGGCAAGCGGCATAGCCTTATAAGGTAATCCAAAGTGACTAGATACAACCTGATGGACATCCAACTACAGTCAAGAGGCAATGAGGCAACAAATGACATGACATAGATTGGGAAATGAAATAACAGTATAGACTTTTCCAAGTTCACAACGTAGATGCAAAGAAATAGAATCTGAGCGTACAAGGGCGTAACATATGAGATGGGAATGAGCAAGGTGAGAGACAATGAAAATATGAGGATGTAGCTTATGCAGGGTACTGGAATATTCCAATTGCAAACTATACAGTTGGTGTGGCTAACTAGGATGGGTGGGAGCTAGTGAGAGTGAATGACTGGGAATGGGAACCCAAGGGCTATCAATACCTAGGGTGAAAGAGTAGAGCTCAAATGGATGTTTGACTGGAGTAGAGTTAACTGCAAGGTTTGCAAGTAGCTTCTGAGTCAGTGGCTGAGAATGAAAGGTCCTTATGCAATCCAGAGTTGATAAACAGAAGGCACCATTGACTTTGCTCTTCTATTTGTGTCACATTTATGGACTGAGGTAGATGGTACTGAGGAAAGGATATTTCAAAGTTAGAAAGAAAATTTTCCTCAAGCCTGAAATGTGACAATGCCCATTGGATGAATTTATTTTTCTCAACCCAAAAGTGAGCAAACCTTTGGATTTGTTGAATTGAACATTAAATTTAATACTAAATTGCTGTTGAATTTTTTTTATCATAACTGTGGCAAGTCCAAGACCTCCTGTTTTAAAGATTGCTACGTTGAAGGACTTATTTGACAGTGTGGTTAACAAATCTTTGGTGGAATCTAGGAATTAGGCTAGTAAGTTGGAAAAGGGGACATTTGAATCCCCCATACATCCTCATCATGGGTTACAATTGAGGAATAAGATGTTTCTTCAGAACTGGAATTGAAGAAAGGTGGTGGGTCACATTTCATCTAATTTGAATGAGAAAAATTTGGCTTGGTCAATACTAACATGACCATGCAGGCTTTAAATATGAAAAAAGGGGCACCCAAACTGCTTGACCAAACTCATGTGAGATCCTTTGCTAGTAGGAAAGAATCAAAGATTTATTGTCAAAAATGGGCAGCCATGCATGGCTAGTCATTGACACCATTCAAGTCAAATAATCATAAATACATGGATCTAGTATGTGATAAATTTGGGGTATATAAAGGGCCATTCCTCACTGACTGGCAAAGGCAAACTATTACAAGGAAGGTTGGGTTTCATTTCATTATCCATGCAATTTGTAAATTAACAGATCCCAGGTGGCATCTCTCAATTTGAAATTGCTTAAAAAATCATCAAACATCTGAAAACCCCTCAGTGCGTCCTTAACTGAGGGGAATCTCTGGTC
The DNA here is from genome assembly GCA_025617555.3 of Puccinia polysora. NCBI lineage: Eukaryota > Fungi > Basidiomycota > Pucciniomycetes > Pucciniales > Pucciniaceae > Puccinia > Puccinia polysora. Next base: position 8,888,085 of record CM062641.1, read on the forward strand.
AAGCCTTGGACAAAATTAAAGAATAATGAAAGATGGGCTGAAAAAAATTCAACTCAAAAGTAAATTGAACAAGATTGATATTGGAGAATGCAGTGACAATAGAACAATAAATAACACTAAGTCAAAGGTAAGGTTAGCAGAACTGGATGGGTAATGTGTTATGGAAATTCCATTGGGAATGCTCCTGGAATCCCAGTGGTTTTCCAGTTCAAATTTGTTGGAGAGGGTCACTTATAGGCCATTTTCTTGGCTCATCCTAATTCTATAAATTTTTTTCAAAAATTTCATCATATTTCTTTGTTGGATTTTATTTTAGGTACAACATCCCTCCATTGCATTTTGTAGGAATGAAAGCCAAGCGCAAAACCTTCAAAGTATTTTGTTTTTTATAACAAAAGAAACGTATGATTTCTACATTTTACAATTTAATTGATTGAAGGAGTTGGTTTATGTTCCCAAGAGGCTTCCAAAAGTCTTTGTGAATGACCATGATAAAGCTCTGATTTTTAAAATTGAACATAGGTTCCCTGAGTCATCCAGGCATTGTTCTCTTGCACTTGTATAAACATATTCAAAAAATTGTAAATTTTGCTTCAGTAATTATAATGAAGTATTGCAAAGTTTTATGACTCTGTGGGAAAAATACAGGGCCTCTAAAACCAAGGGTGAGGCAGAATTCAATTATGAAGAAATCAGAGCATGCCAATTTATTTCTTCTTGTGTTCATATTTTCTGGGAATGCGAATTTTGAAACTTCTATATAGTGTTTCTTGAAATAATTTGATGATTTTCTCAATTTTTTTAAAAGAGAATTTTCCCTATCAAAGGCACATCTGTAGGGTGTGTTCTTGTGTCAACCCATACTTTGGAAATAAAACAATTTCTTGGGTAGAAGGGGCCCATGCTACTCTCAAAAAACAACTTGTGGGATCTTTGGGGAACATTTTGGATGTGTGGAAACACCTTGCAGGAACCATTGAAGTCCAAATCCAATCAGTGCGCTTGTTGCTTTAAAAACTATGAATAAAGTTAGGAACTGTTCTTCAAAGATAAATTTTAACTTTGGGCCAAAAATTGTAAATTGAGACAATTAAACTCATTGGAAAAAAATTGAGAAGTTCAAGTGCAACCATGATAGAAAGTTGTGGTAAAAGTCTTATTAAAAAAAATGGGCTTGCCGTGTTCCCACATTTAAGATGAAATACTAGAATCAAGAGGATCTGTTCTGCCTGAGGATTTAAATCCTCAGTAGAGGTTAGAATATGACCCTTCTAGTGAAGTAATTAATCTTTTTGGGTTTTTTTGAAGGGTACCAATTATAGGATTGAAAGAATGTATATGATTGACAGATTAATTCATTTTCTTCTTTTCAAAAGAATGAAACAGATCAAGTGCTTTAAAAATACCAATTGTTTAACAAGTTAAATTCCATGCTTGTGGGACAACCTCAACAAGTTAGATTTTAGATTTTGAATTCTGTGGTCAATTATACAGCAACTTTGATTGCAAAGCCAAGGCTAGAGCCAAGGTCTTATTCTCAATCCGCGCTCAACCAAAATTGAAAGCTACTTTTCATGAAATTTTAAAATTTTAACACATTGAAAGAGAAGTTAAGAGAGAAAACAGGGTTAAAATGAAACCAATAATACCAATCATAGTAATTATTTTATTTTGAGAAGTGTCCATTTTTATGGTTTAATGAATTGATGGGAAAATGATTTCTGTAGTTCAAGGAAGGCTATGAATCTGAATTTTGTAGTTCAGAGGAAGAGAGTTAAATTTAATTAGGGTCCCTTCATTTTGAATTGGAATCCTTTTCTGAGGAAGAAGAAGAAATAGAGTAATCAGCATAAGCCCATCTTTGGTAAGTATCAATTTCTTCAATGAGATTAGAATTTTTATATGTAATTTCCAATTTTGGGAACCAAAATTCAATTCCCTCAATCAAATACCTGAGAAATGAAATAGGTTTTTGGGGGGGGGATTTGGGATCTTGTTGGTGATGGTAATTTTGGATTTAAATTCATTGAAAAATCACTTGGGTATGACAAGCATGGGTGGTTCAAAGTACAAAAGAAAATGATTGAAAAATTGATGAAAAATAAGACATGCTATTCTAAGATCCTTGGTGGCATTAAATATTTTGAAAAGATAGATGAAAGAATTGATATTAATGAAATAAATTAGAAGATTATGTCTTCAAAATGGCTTGCAAAGCAATACATTGACCAATTAATGGCTCATACTTACGGAAGACCAATATTTTTCATTTAATTGGATTCGTGTTGTACTTATACCCCATGAAAATGGGTTCAAAAGAACAATCAGATGCCTTTTCATTTTGTTTTTCAAGAATAATCACTGGGTTCATCATGTAATTGAGGGATATAAAATTCCAAACCCAACCATTGTTTCAAAACCTGCTTCTTTCACTTCTAAAAAAAGTTTCTGTTTGGGTTTACCATCTAAAAGATCAACTTGAGTTGTATTCTATTTGATAAGCATAATTTTAATTTCATCATTTGGGTTTGTTTTATGATGCTGCTCTTGTAATTCTATGAATATAAAGGGTTATCACATTTTGAAAATCATTATTTTGATTGTTTTCATTTAAAATCATTATGTTGAGTTTTTTGAATGAGATTTGATTGGTAATTCATTTCAACCTGTGCTGGTCTAATCCCATCATAAGGATTATTTTTAATTCTTGTGATGGGATCAGCTTAACACAAATTGAACTTTTTTTGGTGTTTTAACTTTTGGGCTAGTCAAGTTGAACTTGTATTTTTTGGCATTTTTAGTTTAGGGCTGCTCCATAGACTCTTTCATTGTTTATTTAATTTTTTGTGGTTTTACTTTAGGGCTAGTCAAGTTGAACTTGTATTATTGTATTTTTTTATTTTTTTTATTTTTTTGTTTTGTTTGTTCAATTTTATTTTGATTTTTATTTATTTTTATTTATTTGATTTATTTGATTTTTATTTTTTTTTCTTACCACAAATGGGTTGTTAAAAGCTGCTCAAAACACATTTTGGGGTTTTGAACGGCCGCTCACAACCCATTTTGGGGTTGGGAGCGGCTTTTCAGGGCTAAAATGAGTTGAGAGTGGCTTTTCACAACTGGAATGGGTTGTGAGCAGCCTTTAACAACCAAAATTCATTACAAGGCGCGCCACACAACCTGATTTGGGTTGTGAAGAAGCCACGTGGGGTTGAAAATTTAACATTACCCCTCCCAGAATTATCAAAGTTTTCTTTCAAGGGACCAGCAGACCCATCTAACAGATAGCAGCATCAGAACTGAAAAAAATAAAATTCTTGAAACCACCGTGAAATGAAGTATTCATCTGTGTGGAAGTGTCAGCTCTCTGATACCAGGAACCTTGCAGTCCTTTAGCTACAGAGAGTGATAAAAATACTGGAATAATCATAATAATGAATTATTCCAACAATAAAAACTTAGAAGCTCAAATAAATGATATAATAAGAGCAGTTGCAAGGTTTAATTGGTTTGGTAATAAATGGTTTTCAATATAATATAAAAGAGGGGCCACAGTATTATACTACTGGGGATTTTTAAAGACTAGCAACCTCTCTTCAAGGGGCCTCCTTAGGCAGTTTAAGAACCTTGGAATGAAGATGGTTGCCTTAGAAAAGACTTATTCCACTACTGGCGGGGCCTAGCAGCACCAATGGCCAAGACAGGAAGGGAAACACTCACTCTAAGCACTTTCCCACAAAAATCCTGATATAATTGGAAGGGTTTCAGAGCAGATGGGGTGGATTGCTTGACTATACTTCAAGGGTTGATTGGTTAATAAGAATAAATAATACTACTACAGACTAAGTCAAAAATCACTTGCTTATCTTCATATAAGCACTTGATTAACAATGACATGGTGTCTGATTGATAATAATAATTCCTGGTAAACTGATTGATTGATTAGATCCAAAGAGGTCTGTATAAATACCTTTTTGCGGTGATTTTGAGCTTCTCAGGGCACGTAGAGAGGGTTCTGCTCATGGGCTGAGGCTGGCAAGCCAGTCAGGGAAACATTAGCACGTCCGCTTGGTGCTGTCAATCAGCTGTTCTCAGATCTGCTGGATTTCTGTACTATTTTAGCCACAGGATATGTTAATCTGTTATGGCGTGAATTCGATCATTCTGTACTTATCCTTTATTTGTATTATTTATATTGCTTTAAAGCGGGCAGATGTGGATGTTTACTGATTTTACATCATCTGCTGATCATGTAGATAATTTTAAATAATTTTTATTAACACTCCTTGTAGTGTTTTGTGGTCTTCAAAGATCAGGGTCAGTGATTTACATGGTAATCCTTTATCTTTTATTTATTATTAAAAAATGTTTTAAACTTAATTTTCATTAATTTTATTTAATTTTTGATCTTTTTAGATCATTAGCAATGCATATGTCAGTTTGTTACATTTACTAGGCAACTCTGACTAGGTTGTAGCTCTTCTGAGCAGTACCTGGTTGTTAGATTAGTCACAACAGATCCAGACCCGGAGATCAGTTAGTACAGATGGGCGGGGGGTAGGATCCGCTGCGTGCGTGGCAGAATCAGCTGCGCGCGGGTCCCTAGTACGCGGGAATCTGCTACTACAAGTAAGTAGGGATATGTAATGATGCGGGGCTGCGCGCGGGAATTGTGACATAACACGTTTCCGCGTGTAACTCCTAAAATATACAAAACACCTCAATTCTGAGTGAATTTTAGGTGTAAAACCTATACGTGACAACACGTGTGAAATATTAGGATGGCCAAAAAGTGCCATACTGGTGTCTTAATTTTTAGTACTTTTCTTTTTAATTATTTTTAAAAATGTAAGGACTTGGAATTCAAGGGTGGGGTCAGTGAGTCAACCTACCTAATTTTGGGTGAGAAATCCATTTCTGTAATAATATTTATGGATTTCTCACTCCTTATTTTGTTAATTGAGATATTCTTATTTTTTCATAGTTTTGTGTTGCTATTGACAGGTTTCTCTGTACATAGTAGCAAGCTGACAGGAAGTGATTGCATGCAGATTTCAAAAGCCCTCTTTTAAAGGATTGAACCTGCAAGAAAAATAATTACCTATATATATATTGAAAATTCTACTGTTGCAGAAATATTTTGGAATTCTAAATCACATCTCATTTACCTTGCAGTACATATCATTCAATAGGGCCTGTCAGATTTAAGAAAACCTGCCATTTTTGAATATAGGGTTTCAAACTAAACCTTCCATTTCTAACCCACCATTAAAAATCAAAAAACCCTCTTATTTCACATCAGACGTGTCAGAGCTACCTGGAAATAAGTTGGTTTTTTCAAATAAAGTATTTAAAGGCTTCCACCACCAGTCCATGTCATCCACCCCTGGATTCCCACCTCCCTCTAACGACAACCTCATTGGAAAAAAATTGATTCATTGCTCTTCATCTCTTCATAACTATCCTCATCACTTCATCACTCTCATCAATTTATTGCCTTCATCACATCCAGCCCACTATAATCAGATTACTATCCTTATCAATTCATCTCTCTCATCTGTTTATCATTTTTATCACATCCAGCTAACTCTCATTGGATCACTATCCTCATCACTTCATCAATCTCATCACTTTATTGCTTTCATCACATCCTAACTCTCATTGCTTTATCCCTATTATTACTTCATCACTCTCATCTCTTCCTATTCTCTTTGCTTCATCACTTTCATCCTCTCATCACATCATAACTCTCACCACTTAATCACTCTCATAGCCTTTCATCCCTTCATCCCTCCTACTATTTTTAAATGGCCCCTCAGCAATCCTCCCCTGGCAAGTAAACTAAGAAAAACAATGGACCAAAGCAAACATCCCCCAGGAACTCAAAATCCAACAATCCTTTCCCATCAGCTTCCAAAAGTTCAAGTCAGCTCAAGAGAGCTGATCAGATCATCCTGGTAAGCTGGCTAAAAATTCAGTCCAACTACAATGCTTGCTTTGAATCCAACAATGGAGCACGCGTTGACCAACCTCAATACTCCAAGTTCAATGGTTATCTCCTGATGGCCAATGAACTCAAGAATAAAACAAAAGGTAGGCTGGATCTTTCATCCAAACAAATGAGGGAGCAATTCAAGAATCATTGACCCAAGTACAAAAAGGCCCACTCCATGTCAATCTCCACTGGCTTTGGTATCATTGACTCTGAAAAAGCCAAGGGAATCAACTTGGTGGTTGATAAATTTGACTCCATTTTTCCTTTTTATATTCAAATGGATGGAATCTTTGGAAAGAAGGCCAAAATCACCCCCTAGCTGCTTTTGATGCCAAACAATCTGGTTCAGTCAACGCTGAGGACTTTTCTGGGGATGCTCAGCCTAGCAATTGTGATCCTGAAGAAACCTTTCCCTTGGAGTGGCCCCCATGCAATGCCAAGGAGGTTATGTAAACAAAATCAGACCAATTACGTCTACTTTGGCAATGATTGATCTTTCAAACCATACCTTGGACCCCTCCCCTCCTTCTTAGATTTCTCTTTCCTGGGATGGAAGAACCAAAGAAATTGACGAATGAGGAGAATGTCATTCCTTTATCAACATTGCCATCAAGATCTGCTCAAGTAAGGAAACAAGTTTGTTTCTCTTCTTTCCAGTTAATCCTGACTGAGGTAGATTAAAAAGAAAAAGTATCATCCATTCCCAAATGGCCAAAAACCCAAGCCAAGGGAGCCTCCAACATCCCCTTCAAATGAGATCAATTATGTTCCCACACAAACCTCCTCTGCAAAAGGAAAGAAAAAGGCCTACAAATCCATCAACATCAACCCCAATAGCATTCAAAAGAGGAGAAACACTTCAAATTTTTGAGGCTTTGAGGAGATCATGGAGAAGCAAGATTAAAGTAAGGCAATTGAATTCTCCTTGCTTTTCAAATAAAGCTCTCTCCTATTCACTCTGAAAAACAGTGAAATTGCAAATTGAATCTGAAAAACATCAGTTTGAAAAGGAGAAGTGTGATTGTCAACTGGAGATTTATTTTCAAAAGCAGGAAGCCAAGAGTTTGGCTCATCAGCAAAAATGGGATGCTGAGTGGAAGTTTAGACAGGCTGAGCTAGAATTTCAAAAAGAGGAAAAGGAGAAGGATTGACAGCAAGCGCAACTGCAAATGGAGAGGGAACAACTGGAAACAGAAAAAAAGCATGTGGTCAATGGCTGAAGCATACATTTGTAGCAGCAGAAAAGTATGTGAATTAAAGAAGATTACTCAAATGCTGAGCTTGTAAATATCTTTGCCTTGATGAAAAAATTAAAAATAAAAAAAAAATTAATCTTGATTACAACAATGCTTAAGACTATTTTTAACCCCACCAATAAAAAAATATTTTTGCTTTTTATTCATATTTTTTTCCTGGAGTATATTTTCCCACTCCCCAAGTCCCTGCAAGTGTTTCTAGCTGTTGTGTTGATTTGCATTGACATTTCCATTCTTGTATTACCGGAAGTCTTGACAGCAGAAAAGTACAGTGCTTGTAATTATTGGCTGCCCAAACCATTTTGACCACACATTTTTGCTTGAAGTCAATTCCAAAGCCCAAGTCAGGAAAAACAAATTGGCCATCAGATACTTGATATTTTTCTGTATTTTTAGTAAGTTTTCCATTTGATTTCCTGGTTGGAAATGAAAGCAAAAAGGAATACTCAGATATTTCACCTTTGTCAATGTGAGGTGAGTTTTAAAAATAGTTGGATGTAAATGTGACATGTGGAGAGCAGTCAAAGGGATTAGGCCGAGATCCAAATTCAAGCAATGAGAAGGAGTGGATTCCATTGTCTTTCATTATTCCACAGTTTGATTCAAAGGGAAGTCTGGCCAAATTGCAAAAAAACATTTTTCCTAAAATTCAAGAGACTTTGTCTGCCTTAAGATTGATAAAAGCAAACTCTTGAGGGGAAGAGTGAATAGATTATTTCTTCACATAGCATCCAAATCACTCAAAGGGGTCCATGATTTTTGAAATCCAATTGCCCACATTTTTTCACCCCAAGCTCTCGAAGGACCAACTTGGTTGTCAAATTTTTTTTGAACGGTGAAGGAATGTGGTGAAAAAAAAACAAAAAAAAACTGTACCAAAAAAAACATCACATCACCACCCAGAAAAAAAAAGAATAGAAAACTTACTGGGTTGTGAGGGAATCAGGCCAGGCCTTTGTGTTGGGTTTGGGTCAGGAATGGGGACAGGTAGGCAGGTCCTGGGAATTAGGCAAGGGGGGGGTTTGGTTGGCCAGCTGAAGGAGGGGAGGGGGGGTGCGGTTGGCCTAGCAAGCAAGGGGGGGCTGGCGCGGTTGGCCAAGCAAGCAAAGGAGGGGGGGGCCGGCAGGGTTGGCTGAGCAAGCAAAGGAGTGGGGGTGGCTTGGTTGGCCCAGAAAGCAAAGGAGGGGGGGGCGGCAGGGTTGGCCAAGCAAGCAAGGGGCTTTTGGCTGGGCCTCAGCCAGCCAAAGGGGGGTATGGGGCCGGGGGGGTTGGTTGAGCAAGCAAAGGAGGGGGGGCGGGCGTTGGTTGGCCAAAGGAGAGGAGGGGGCCAGCAGGGTTGGCCAAGAAAGCAAAGTAAGGGGGCCAGCAGGGTTGGCCAAGAAAGCAAAGTAAGGGGGGCAGCTGGGTCAGCCAAGCAAGCAAAGGAGGGGGGGGGCTCCGGGGTTGGCCAAGCAAGCAAAGGAGGAGGGGCCAGCAAGGTTGGCAGAGCAAGCAAGGGGCCTTTTTCTGGGCGTTGGTTGGCAAAAGGAGGGGAGGGGGCTGGCGGGGTTGGCCAAGCAAGCAAAGGAGGGGGGGGCTGGTGGGGTTGGCCATCCAAGTGAGGGTGGGTGGGGCTGGCAAGCCAAGTAATATGGGAGGGGGGAGAGGGGGGGTGTTGGTGAGTGAGTGAGAGGGAGTGAGAGGGAGTGAGAGGGAGTGAAAAGGGGAATGAGGAGGAGGGAGGGGGGAGCTTACCTGGGGAATCAACCAAGGGGGTGGGGGTCCTGAAGGGGGATGGAGGTGGATGAATCAAAGGATGAGCATTGGATGATGGGTAGGGTGAGGAGAAGGATGAGGAGGGGAGGGGAAGCTTACAAGGGTTCCAACCAAATGAAGAGGGGAGGTGGTGGGTGAGGTGGAGGTGATGGGTGAGGAGGAGGTGGTTAGTGAGGAGGAGGAAGGAGTGGAACAAACGTAGGTT
>CM062641.1:8897395-8979918 GCA_025617555.3 Puccinia polysora
ACATTTGAGTGTCTTCAACTCATATTTGGGGATGTGGCATACTATGTGGGACTAGTATTGGAAAAAAAATAAACTTGGGAATAAAAAACTCTGCCTATTGGAAAAACAAAGTCTTTTCACAAACCACGTAAATACACAACACATGCCTGTCACACGAGCACCCCACCTACTATAGGGCAATCTTAGATGATCTTGAGCGCAAAGGAGACTAAGTGCAAGGGCAAGTGCAAGGTAGAAAAGCTAACTGCAAAGTGAAAACTTATGGTTTGTAAACTCAACGCACAGTGATGGAGATGAGTTGTTCTGCTGGAAAGGAAACTAAAGCCAACCCAAATGTGATGACTTAATTTAGAAAGATGCAAGAATGTATAAAATTAACTAACTGAGGAAAAAACCTTCAGGCAAGCGGCATAGCCTTATAAGGTAATCCAAAGTGACTAGATACAACCTGATGGATGTCCAACTACAGTTAAGAGGCAATGAGGCAATGAATGACATGACATAGATTTGGAAATGAAATAACAATATAGACGTTTCCAAGTTCACAACGTAGCTGCAAGGAAATAGAATCTGAGCGTACAAGGGCCTAAAATATGAGATAGGAAGGAGTGACGTGAGAGACAATGAAAATATGAGCAAAAAGCTTATGCAGCGTAAGAGACTAGTTGAATTTCAAACTATACAGTTTCTTATGTCCCCCAACTGCCAGCTGCTAGATTAGGGGTGCCTGTATACCTTTTCAAGAATGAAATAGAAGTGCTGCCTTGTTCCATTGGATGCAAGACTTCAAAGTTTGGAAATTGGAGATATAAATGGAAAATCTACTATTCTCTTTCATGAATAAGTCACTAATTTGTATTCTGCGCTTTGGAATTCATTAGGTTTGCCAAAAAGGGTGAAAAATTACTGCTTAAACTTGTCCCAGTTGTTGAGGATACAAGTGGGGCTAGTGTTATCTAATAGTTTGAGGTAAGGTTTGAACCACTGCAAGGCATGTCCACCAAGGAAGGAAGATGCATACATAAATCCATGTCTATTGGTAGGGAAATTATGAGGATTTTTTGAGAAGATGATTTTACAGGACTGTAAGTAAGCTCTCAGTTTATGGGGGTGTTCCCTAGTAAAATGATATGGCTTCTTCATGCCCAGAGTACAAAAGCTAGGGCCACATGGACCAGATTGCAAGGAAGTTTGGTTAAGAGCCTGAATCAGGGTTGAGAGCAAGGTCAAAGTATTGGGTTTGGGAGTAATAGTGCGAGCCCTTGATTTACCACAATTCAAGGTTTCATTTGAAGAGTGGTTGAATTCTTTGATTTTTTCAAGGGGATCCACCGCTTCCCAAGCAGGAGCAAGGGGATTCACCACTTCACAAGCAGGAGCAAAGGGATCATCAAGAGGTTTGATCAAAGGGGATTTAGAAGAAGGAACAGGTTCCAAAGGTTTTCTGGGCCAAGAAACGCTGGATCTCCCTACCCAGTTGATATCATCATTGTAAGGAGTGAGGGAAGCCTTCCCAGTTGAGTGAGTACATGAAATTGTAAAAGAAATCTATATAGGTTGGCAGACTAAAATAGATGAGTTTAGTTAGTTAGTTTACTGTCACAAAACAGCCCCATGTACTATAGGGCAATCTTAGATGATCTTGAGCGCAAAGGAGACTAAGTGCAAGGACAAGTGCAAGGTAGCAAAGCTAACTGCAAAGTGAAAAATTATGGTTGGTTAACTCAACACACAGTGATGGATATGAGTTGTTCTGATGGAAAGGAAACTAAAGCCAAGCCCAATGTGATGACTTAATTTAGAAAGATGCAAGAATGTATAAAATTAACTAACTGAGGAAACAACCTTCAGGCAAGCGGCATAGCCTTATAAGGTAATCCAAAGTGACTAGATACAACCTGATGGACATCCAACTACAGTCAAGAGCAATGAGGCAACAAATGACATGACATAGATTGGGAAATGAAATAACAGTATAGACTTTTCCAAGTTCACAACGTAGATGCAAAGAAATAGAATCTGAGCGTACAAGGGCGTAACATATGAGATGGGAATGAGCAAGGTGAGAGACAATGAAAATATGAGGATGTAGCTTATGCAGGGTACTGGAATATTCCAATTGCAAACTATACAGTTGGTGTGGCTAACTAGGATGGGTGGGAGCTAGTGAGAGTGAATGACTGGGAATGGGAACCCAAGGGCTATCAATACCTAGGGTGAAAGAGTAGAGCTCAAATGGATGTTTGACTGGAGTAGAGTTAACTGCAAGGTTTGCAAGTAGCTTCTGAGTCAGTGGCTGAGAATGAAAGGTCCTTATGCAATCCAGAGTTGATAAACAGAAGGCACCATTGACTTTGCTCTTCTATTTGTGTCACATTTATGGACTGAGGTAGATGGTACTGAGGAAAGGATATTTCAAAGTTAGAAAGAAAATTTTCCTCAAGCCTGAAATGTGACAATGCCCATTGGATGAATTTATTTTTCTCAACCCAAAAGTGAGCAAACCTTTGGATTTGTTGAATTGAACATTAAATTTAATACTAAATTGCTGTTGAATTTTTTTTATCATAACTGTGGCAAGTCCAAGACCTCCTGTTTTAAAGATTGCTACGTTGAAGGACTTATTTGACAGTGTGGTTAACAAATCTTTGGTGGAATCTAGGAATTAGGCTAGTAAGTTGGAAAAGGGGACATTTGAATCCCCCATACATCCTCATCATGGGTTACAATTGAGGAATAAGATGTTTCTTCAGAACTGGAATTGAAGAAAGGTGGTGGGTCACATTTCATCTAATTTGAATGAGAAAAATTTGGCTTGGTCAATACTAACATGACCATGCAGGCTTTAAATATGAAAAAAGGGGCACCCAAACTGCTTGACCAAACTCATGTGAGATCCTTTGCTAGTAGGAAAGAATCAAAGATTTATTGTCAAAAATGGGCAGCCATGCATGGCTAGTCATTGACACCATTCAAGTCAAATAATCATAAATACATGGATCTAGTATGTGATAAATTTGGGGTATATAAAGGGCCATTCCTCACTGACTGGCAAAGGCAAACTATTACAAGGAAGGTTGGGTTTCATTTCATTATCCATGCAATTTGTAAATTAACAGATCCCAGGTGGCATCTCTCAATTTGAAATTGCTTAAAAAATCATCAAACATCTGAAAACCCCTCAGTGCGTCCTTAACTGAGGGGAATCTCTGGTCAAGCCTTGGACAAAATTAAAGAATAATGAAAGATGGGCTGAAAAAAATTCAACTCAAAAGTAAATTGAACAAGATTGATATTGGAGAATGCAGTGACAATAGAACAATAAATAACACTAAGTCAAAGGTAAGGTTAGCAGAACTGGATGGGTAATGTGTTATGGAAATTCCATTGGGAATGCTCCTGGAATCCCAGTGGTTTTCCAGTTCAAATTTGTTGGAGAGGGTCACTTATAGGCCATTTTCTTGGCTCATCCTAATTCTATAAATTTTTTTCAAAAATTTCATCATATTTCTTTGTTGGATTTTATTTTAGGTACAACATCCCTCCATTGCATTTTGTAGGAATGAAAGCCAAGCGCAAAACCTTCAAAGTATTTTGTTTTTTATAACAAAAGAAACGTATGATTTCTACATTTTACAATTTAATTGATTGAAGGAGTTGGTTTATGTTCCCAAGAGGCTTCCAAAAGTCTTTGTGAATGACCATGATAAAGCTCTGATTTTTAAAATTGAACATAGGTTCCCTGAGTCATCCAGGCATTGTTCTCTTGCACTTGTATAAACATATTCAAAAAATTGTAAATTTTGCTTCAGTAATTATAATGAAGTATTGCAAAGTTTTATGACTCTGTGGGAAAAATACAGGGCCTCTAAAACCAAGGGTGAGGCAGAATTCAATTATGAAGAAATCAGAGCATGCCAATTTATTTCTTCTTGTGTTCATATTTTCTGGGAATGCGAATTTTGAAACTTCTATATAGTGTTTCTTGAAATAATTTGATGATTTTCTCAATTTTTTTAAAAGAGAATTTTCCCTATCAAAGGCACATCTGTAGGGTGTGTTCTTGTGTCAACCCATACTTTGGAAATAAAACAATTTCTTGGGTAGAAGGGGCCCATGCTACTCTCAAAAAACAACTTGTGGGATCTTTGGGGAACATTTTGGATGTGTGGAAACACCTTGCAGGAACCATTGAAGTCCAAATCCAATCAGTGCGCTTGTTGCTTTAAAAACTATGAATAAAGTTAGGAACTGTTCTTCAAAGATAAATTTTAACTTTGGGCCAAAAATTGTAAATTGAGACAATTAAACTCATTGGAAAAAAATTGAGAAGTTCAAGTGCAACCATGATAGAAAGTTGTGGTAAAAGTCTTATTAAAAAAAATGGGCTTGCCGTGTTCCCACATTTAAGATGAAATACTAGAATCAAGAGGATCTGTTCTGCCTGAGGATTTAAATCCTCAGTAGAGGTTAGAATATGACCCTTCTAGTGAAGTAATTAATCTTTTTGGGTTTTTTTGAAGGGTACCAATTATAGGATTGAAAGAATGTATATGATTGACAGATTAATTCATTTTCTTCTTTTCAAAAGAATGAAACAGATCAAGTGCTTTAAAAATACCAATTGTTTAACAAGTTAAATTCCATGCTTGTGGGACAACCTCAACAAGTTAGATTTTAGATTTTGAATTCTGTGGTCAATTATACAGCAACTTTGATTGCAAAGCCAAGGCTAGAGCCAAGGTCTTATTCTCAATCCGCGCTCAACCAAAATTGAAAGCTACTTTTCATGAAATTTTAAAATTTTAACACATTGAAAGAGAAGTTAAGAGAGAAAACAGGGTTAAAATGAAACCAATAATACCAATCATAGTAATTATTTTATTTTGAGAAGTGTCCATTTTTATGGTTTAATGAATTGATGGGAAAATGATTTCTGTAGTTCAAGGAAGGCTATGAATCTGAATTTTGTAGTTCAGAGGAAGAGAGTTAAATTTAATTAGGGTCCCTTCATTTTGAATTGGAATCCTTTTCTGAGGAAGAAGAAGAAATAGAGTAATCAGCATAAGCCCATCTTTGGTAAGTATCAATTTCTTCAATGAGATTAGAATTTTTATATGTAATTTCCAATTTTGGGAACCAAAATTCAATTCCCTCAATCAAATACCTGAGAAATGAAATAGGTTTTTGGGGGGGGGATTTGGGATCTTGTTGGTGATGGTAATTTTGGATTTAAATTCATTGAAAAATCACTTGGGTATGACAAGCATGGGTGGTTCAAAGTACAAAAGAAAATGATTGAAAAATTGATGAAAAATAAGACATGCTATTCTAAGATCCTTGGTGGCATTAAATATTTTGAAAAGATAGATGAAAGAATTGATATTAATGAAATAAATTAGAAGATTATGTCTTCAAAATGGCTTGCAAAGCAATACATTGACCAATTAATGGCTCATACTTACGGAAGACCAATATTTTTCATTTAATTGGATTCGTGTTGTACTTATACCCCATGAAAATGGGTTCAAAAGAACAATCAGATGCCTTTTCATTTTGTTTTTCAAGAATAATCACTGGGTTCATCATGTAATTGAGGGATATAAAATTCCAAACCCAACCATTGTTTCAAAACCTGCTTCTTTCACTTCTAAAAAAAGTTTCTGTTTGGGTTTACCATCTAAAAGATCAACTTGAGTTGTATTCTATTTGATAAGCATAATTTTAATTTCATCATTTGGGTTTGTTTTATGATGCTGCTCTTGTAATTCTATGAATATAAAGGGTTATCACATTTTGAAAATCATTATTTTGATTGTTTTCATTTAAAATCATTATGTTGAGTTTTTTGAATGAGATTTGATTGGTAATTCATTTCAACCTGTGCTGGTCTAATCCCATCATAAGGATTATTTTTAATTCTTGTGATGGGATCAGCTTAACACAAATTGAACTTTTTTTGGTGTTTTAACTTTTGGGCTAGTCAAGTTGAACTTGTATTTTTTGGCATTTTTAGTTTAGGGCTGCTCCATAGACTCTTTCATTGTTTATTTAATTTTTTGTGGTTTTACTTTAGGGCTAGTCAAGTTGAACTTGTATTATTGTATTTTTTTATTTTTTTTATTTTTTTGTTTTGTTTGTTCAATTTTATTTTGATTTTTATTTATTTTTATTTATTTGATTTATTTGATTTTTATTTTTTTTTCTTACCACAAATGGGTTGTTAAAAGCTGCTCAAAACACATTTTGGGGTTTTGAACGGCCGCTCACAACCCATTTTGGGGTTGGGAGCGGCTTTTCAGGGCTAAAATGAGTTGAGAGTGGCTTTTCACAACTGGAATGGGTTGTGAGCAGCCTTTAACAACCAAAATTCATTACAAGGCGCGCCACACAACCTGATTTGGGTTGTGAAGAAGCCACGTGGGGTTGAAAATTTAACATTACCCCTCCCAGAATTATCAAAGTTTTCTTTCAAGGGACCAGCAGACCCATCTAACAGATAGCAGCATCAGAACTGAAAAAAATAAAATTCTTGAAACCACCGTGAAATGAAGTATTCATCTGTGTGGAAGTGTCAGCTCTCTGATACCAGGAACCTTGCAGTCCTTTAGCTACAGAGAGTGATAAAAATACTGGAATAATCATAATAATGAATTATTCCAACAATAAAAACTTAGAAGCTCAAATAAATGATATAATAAGAGCAGTTGCAAGGTTTAATTGGTTTGGTAATAAATGGTTTTCAATATAATATAAAAGAGGGGCCACAGTATTATACTACTGGGGATTTTTAAAGACTAGCAACCTCTCTTCAAGGGGCCTCCTTAGGCAGTTTAAGAACCTTGGAATGAAGATGGTTGCCTTAGAAAAGACTTATTCCACTACTGGCGGGGCCTAGCAGCACCAATGGCCAAGACAGGAAGGGAAACACTCACTCTAAGCACTTTCCCACAAAAATCCTGATATAATTGGAAGGGTTTCAGAGCAGATGGGGTGGATTGCTTGACTATACTTCAAGGGTTGATTGGTTAATAAGAATAAATAATACTACTACAGACTAAGTCAAAAATCACTTGCTTATCTTCATATAAGCACTTGATTAACAATGACATGGTGTCTGATTGATAATAATAATTCCTGGTAAACTGATTGATTGATTAGATCCAAAGAGGTCTGTATAAATACCTTTTTGCGGTGATTTTGAGCTTCTCAGGGCACGTAGAGAGGGTTCTGCTCATGGGCTGAGGCTGGCAAGCCAGTCAGGGAAACATTAGCACGTCCGCTTGGTGCTGTCAATCAGCTGTTCTCAGATCTGCTGGATTTCTGTACTATTTTAGCCACAGGATATGTTAATCTGTTATGGCGTGAATTCGATCATTCTGTACTTATCCTTTATTTGTATTATTTATATTGCTTTAAAGCGGGCAGATGTGGATGTTTACTGATTTTACATCATCTGCTGATCATGTAGATAATTTTAAATAATTTTTATTAACACTCCTTGTAGTGTTTTGTGGTCTTCAAAGATCAGGGTCAGTGATTTACATGGTAATCCTTTATCTTTTATTTATTATTAAAAAATGTTTTAAACTTAATTTTCATTAATTTTATTTAATTTTTGATCTTTTTAGATCATTAGCAATGCATATGTCAGTTTGTTACATTTACTAGGCAACTCTGACTAGGTTGTAGCTCTTCTGAGCAGTACCTGGTTGTTAGATTAGTCACAACAGATCCAGACCCGGAGATCAGTTAGTACAGATGGGCGGGGGGTAGGATCCGCTGCGTGCGTGGCAGAATCAGCTGCGCGCGGGTCCCTAGTACGCGGGAATCTGCTACTACAAGTAAGTAGGGATATGTAATGATGCGGGGCTGCGCGCGGGAATTGTGACATAACACGTTTCCGCGTGTAACTCCTAAAATATACAAAACACCTCAATTCTGAGTGAATTTTAGGTGTAAAACCTATACGTGACAACACGTGTGAAATATTAGGATGGCCAAAAAGTGCCATACTGGTGTCTTAATTTTTAGTACTTTTCTTTTTAATTATTTTTAAAAATGTAAGGACTTGGAATTCAAGGGTGGGGTCAGTGAGTCAACCTACCTAATTTTGGGTGAGAAATCCATTTCTGTAATAATATTTATGGATTTCTCACTCCTTATTTTGTTAATTGAGATATTCTTATTTTTTCATAGTTTTGTGTTGCTATTGACAGGTTTCTCTGTACATAGTAGCAAGCTGACAGGAAGTGATTGCATGCAGATTTCAAAAGCCCTCTTTTAAAGGATTGAACCTGCAAGAAAAATAATTACCTATATATATATTGAAAATTCTACTGTTGCAGAAATATTTTGGAATTCTAAATCACATCTCATTTACCTTGCAGTACATATCATTCAATAGGGCCTGTCAGATTTAAGAAAACCTGCCATTTTTGAATATAGGGTTTCAAACTAAACCTTCCATTTCTAACCCACCATTAAAAATCAAAAAACCCTCTTATTTCACATCAGACGTGTCAGAGCTACCTGGAAATAAGTTGGTTTTTTCAAATAAAGTATTTAAAGGCTTCCACCACCAGTCCATGTCATCCACCCCTGGATTCCCACCTCCCTCTAACGACAACCTCATTGGAAAAAAATTGATTCATTGCTCTTCATCTCTTCATAACTATCCTCATCACTTCATCACTCTCATCAATTTATTGCCTTCATCACATCCAGCCCACTATAATCAGATTACTATCCTTATCAATTCATCTCTCTCATCTGTTTATCATTTTTATCACATCCAGCTAACTCTCATTGGATCACTATCCTCATCACTTCATCAATCTCATCACTTTATTGCTTTCATCACATCCTAACTCTCATTGCTTTATCCCTATTATTACTTCATCACTCTCATCTCTTCCTATTCTCTTTGCTTCATCACTTTCATCCTCTCATCACATCATAACTCTCACCACTTAATCACTCTCATAGCCTTTCATCCCTTCATCCCTCCTACTATTTTTAAATGGCCCCTCAGCAATCCTCCCCTGGCAAGTAAACTAAGAAAAACAATGGACCAAAGCAAACATCCCCCAGGAACTCAAAATCCAACAATCCTTTCCCATCAGCTTCCAAAAGTTCAAGTCAGCTCAAGAGAGCTGATCAGATCATCCTGGTAAGCTGGCTAAAAATTCAGTCCAACTACAATGCTTGCTTTGAATCCAACAATGGAGCACGCGTTGACCAACCTCAATACTCCAAGTTCAATGGTTATCTCCTGATGGCCAATGAACTCAAGAATAAAACAAAAGGTAGGCTGGATCTTTCATCCAAACAAATGAGGGAGCAATTCAAGAATCATTGACCCAAGTACAAAAAGGCCCACTCCATGTCAATCTCCACTGGCTTTGGTATCATTGACTCTGAAAAAGCCAAGGGAATCAACTTGGTGGTTGATAAATTTGACTCCATTTTTCCTTTTTATATTCAAATGGATGGAATCTTTGGAAAGAAGGCCAAAATCACCCCCTAGCTGCTTTTGATGCCAAACAATCTGGTTCAGTCAACGCTGAGGACTTTTCTGGGGATGCTCAGCCTAGCAATTGTGATCCTGAAGAAACCTTTCCCTTGGAGTGGCCCCCATGCAATGCCAAGGAGGTTATGTAAACAAAATCAGACCAATTACGTCTACTTTGGCAATGATTGATCTTTCAAACCATACCTTGGACCCCTCCCCTCCTTCTTAGATTTCTCTTTCCTGGGATGGAAGAACCAAAGAAATTGACGAATGAGGAGAATGTCATTCCTTTATCAACATTGCCATCAAGATCTGCTCAAGTAAGGAAACAAGTTTGTTTCTCTTCTTTCCAGTTAATCCTGACTGAGGTAGATTAAAAAGAAAAAGTATCATCCATTCCCAAATGGCCAAAAACCCAAGCCAAGGGAGCCTCCAACATCCCCTTCAAATGAGATCAATTATGTTCCCACACAAACCTCCTCTGCAAAAGGAAAGAAAAAGGCCTACAAATCCATCAACATCAACCCCAATAGCATTCAAAAGAGGAGAAACACTTCAAATTTTTGAGGCTTTGAGGAGATCATGGAGAAGCAAGATTAAAGTAAGGCAATTGAATTCTCCTTGCTTTTCAAATAAAGCTCTCTCCTATTCACTCTGAAAAACAGTGAAATTGCAAATTGAATCTGAAAAACATCAGTTTGAAAAGGAGAAGTGTGATTGTCAACTGGAGATTTATTTTCAAAAGCAGGAAGCCAAGAGTTTGGCTCATCAGCAAAAATGGGATGCTGAGTGGAAGTTTAGACAGGCTGAGCTAGAATTTCAAAAAGAGGAAAAGGAGAAGGATTGACAGCAAGCGCAACTGCAAATGGAGAGGGAACAACTGGAAACAGAAAAAAAGCATGTGGTCAATGGCTGAAGCATACATTTGTAGCAGCAGAAAAGTATGTGAATTAAAGAAGATTACTCAAATGCTGAGCTTGTAAATATCTTTGCCTTGATGAAAAAATTAAAAATAAAAAAAAAATTAATCTTGATTACAACAATGCTTAAGACTATTTTTAACCCCACCAATAAAAAAATATTTTTGCTTTTTATTCATATTTTTTTCCTGGAGTATATTTTCCCACTCCCCAAGTCCCTGCAAGTGTTTCTAGCTGTTGTGTTGATTTGCATTGACATTTCCATTCTTGTATTACCGGAAGTCTTGACAGCAGAAAAGTACAGTGCTTGTAATTATTGGCTGCCCAAACCATTTTGACCACACATTTTTGCTTGAAGTCAATTCCAAAGCCCAAGTCAGGAAAAACAAATTGGCCATCAGATACTTGATATTTTTCTGTATTTTTAGTAAGTTTTCCATTTGATTTCCTGGTTGGAAATGAAAGCAAAAAGGAATACTCAGATATTTCACCTTTGTCAATGTGAGGTGAGTTTTAAAAATAGTTGGATGTAAATGTGACATGTGGAGAGCAGTCAAAGGGATTAGGCCGAGATCCAAATTCAAGCAATGAGAAGGAGTGGATTCCATTGTCTTTCATTATTCCACAGTTTGATTCAAAGGGAAGTCTGGCCAAATTGCAAAAAAACATTTTTCCTAAAATTCAAGAGACTTTGTCTGCCTTAAGATTGATAAAAGCAAACTCTTGAGGGGAAGAGTGAATAGATTATTTCTTCACATAGCATCCAAATCACTCAAAGGGGTCCATGATTTTTGAAATCCAATTGCCCACATTTTTTCACCCCAAGCTCTCGAAGGACCAACTTGGTTGTCAAATTTTTTTTGAACGGTGAAGGAATGTGGTGAAAAAAAAACAAAAAAAAACTGTACCAAAAAAAACATCACATCACCACCCAGAAAAAAAAAGAATAGAAAACTTACTGGGTTGTGAGGGAATCAGGCCAGGCCTTTGTGTTGGGTTTGGGTCAGGAATGGGGACAGGTAGGCAGGTCCTGGGAATTAGGCAAGGGGGGGGTTTGGTTGGCCAGCTGAAGGAGGGGAGGGGGGGTGCGGTTGGCCTAGCAAGCAAGGGGGGGCTGGCGCGGTTGGCCAAGCAAGCAAAGGAGGGGGGGCCGGCAGGGTTGGCTGAGCAAGCAAAGGAGTGGGGGTGGCTTGGTTGGCCCAGAAAGCAAAGGAGGGGGGGGCGGCAGGGTTGGCCAAGCAAGCAAGGGGCTTTTGGCTGGGCCTCAGCCAGCCAAAGGGGGGTATGGGGCCGGGGGGGTTGGTTGAGCAAGCAAAGGAGGGGGGGCGGGCGTTGGTTGGCCAAAGGAGAGGAGGGGGCCAGCAGGGTTGGCCAAGAAAGCAAAGTAAGGGGGCCAGCAGGGTTGGCCAAGAAAGCAAAGTAAGGGGGGCAGCTGGGTCAGCCAAGCAAGCAAAGGAGGGGGGGGCTCCGGGGTTGGCCAAGCAAGCAAAGGAGGAGGGGCCAGCAAGGTTGGCAGAGCAAGCAAGGGGCCTTTTTCTGGGCGTTGGTTGGCAAAAGGAGGGGAGGGGGCTGGCGGGGTTGGCCAAGCAAGCAAAGGAGGGGGGGCTGGTGGGGTTGGCCATCCAAGTGAGGGTGGGTGGGGCTGGCAAGCCAAGTAATATGGGAGGGGGGAGAGGGGGGGTGTTGGTGAGTGAGTGAGAGGGAGTGAGAGGGAGTGAGAGGGAGTGAAAAGGGGAATGAGGAGGAGGGAGGGGGGAGCTTACCTGGGGAATCAACCAAGGGGGTGGGGGTCCTGAAGGGGGATGGAGGTGGATGAATCAAAGGATGAGCATTGGATGATGGGTAGGGTGAGGAGAAGGATGAGGAGGGGAGGGGGAAGCTTACAAGGGGTTCCAACCAAATGAAGAGGGGAGGTGGTGGGTGAGGTGGAGGTGATGGGTGAGGAGGAGGTGGTTAGTGAGGAGGAGGAAGGAGTGGAACAAACGTAGGTTTAGTGCGGTGAGGTGGGTGGTTTGACCAGTGGTTTGGTGGGGTGAGGTGAGGGGTTTGGAAATTTTGATTCTTTTTTGTCCAAGTCCACCGCAGCAAATGAGAAAAAAAAACGGACTCAGCCTAGGAATCTTGGGTGAATAACCAAAACAAAAAAAATTTGGTGAAGGGATTTTTTACCTAACTTGAAATATAAAATTACTCATAAAAGCTAGCAAGGGTGAGAGGAAGAATACGTTCTCTCATAGAAGAAGATGAGGGACAAGAAGAAACATGGATGAATTGAGATGGATCATGAATATCATCTTCAAATATTTTGTCCCAATCATCTTTGATTTCAACCAAAAGATTGTGAAGGATTACACAAGTGATAATCCAGTGGATGAGGAACTTCATTGCTTTGGAATTTTGAAGCTGCTTTCGCGTTTCCCTTAAGCTGGCCCATCTTTCTTTCAAGATTCCTATGGCATGCTCAATCCAAACTTGTGATTGGGCAAGTTGATAGTTTAAATTGGTTTTTCCTTGATCCTTGGACAAAAAATTCTGGTATGCTGGAACCACATATTTCCCACTAGCATAAGCTGGATTGGCCAGAAGTTACTGATCTTGGTCAAAGTAGTTCTCTGGTTGTTGGGCAATTGGCATCCAATTGAACATGTATGAATCATGAAAATAACCTGGAAGGCCAGCATGGAGGGATATGAACTCCTTGTTGTTATGCAAACAAGTTGTAGGGCCACAGAGTATCTAAACAAAGATATGCAAGGTATGTGGTCAGTGTGTGATCCAAAGCTCTATCAAATTCATTGTAAAAGAATGAATTAATTGGCTCTTTTTGCAATCAAAATAGTGGTTGCCATCTAGCTTGGGTTTTTGACTCAAGTGGATGGTGGTTCTGTCAACAAAACCAATGCAACCAGGGAAGCCTTCAGTCTCCATTACTTGAGATATCCCCTGGATTTCTTCTTTTGTTAGCCAATAAAGGACTGAGAAACAGAAAAATAGGATAGCATTCCTGACTCTTTTTGTGTATGAGTCAATGGTTCCATAACCAAACAAGAATAGTTTTTCTGATCAATGGATTTCTGCTCCATTTACATTTGATCCCAATCTACAAAGAGAATCAGCCAGTTGGATAGCTGGATTGCGTTGAGGATTCTGAGAATTTTTCAGGAAGATGTGGTGTCCTTCAATCATCTCCAAAAGTTTCATGAATGAAGGCAATAGAGTTTGGAACAGTTGCTGGAACCTTAAGTAGGGGAGGAGATGAAGCTTTTTCCTTTCATACATAGGGTTGTGGAGAGTTTTTCTTCTTGAAAGGATGTATTTATATTTTAATAGAGCATTCAAATCCAATCAAGTTGATTCCGAATTGGAGTCTGAATCCAAGTCAAATACTAACAAACGTTCAGTCAGCTTTTTTGAATTTTCAACTTGCTGGCGGGAAGTTTGAACTTGCTGGCAGGAATTTTGATTGGAAATGTTGATAAAGATGGTGATTTGATGTGGGGTGATAAGATGATTGTTGAGTTAAGAGACTTTTGAGTCAAGTGAGAGGAGAAAATTGACCTTGGAGGACAAGCCAGGAGTGAATGAACTCAGGTTGTGGTGATCAAGAGGATATGAGAATCAGTGATTGTTTGCATGTATCAGAAAGAGAGGTTTAAGTAGTGACAACTAGAGCACCCATGAAGGTGGGTCTGAATGGATGAAGAAGAATATTCATGTGAGTCAACCCAGAAATCCGTGGAAGAATCACTTCAGAAGAAACACTGAAGACATGAGTCTGGACATGGACAGGTTGGTAAAAGGCACAAGGTCACAAAAGTGACAAAAATTAGACAAGAGTCACACACCAAAAAAAACAGATCAATCTTTGAACAGAGGGTTAATAAACAGCAATAAAACTGAAATAAACTGGAGATTGTAACCTGGAATGACTATCAACCATACATAGCAAGTGCCATAAAGCTTTTAAGGTCAGGTTTTAATAGATGAGAAACATAGAGTGGGAATATAAGGATGAAACATTAAGAGCAGAATAGTTCACTATCTCAACAATGATGATGGGTTTTGTGTGGGGATGGGGATTTGAAGCATTGATAGAGATTTCAAGCAATGGAGATGTGAAGCAATGGAGATGAGAAGCAATGACGATGAGATTTGCCTGATGGAGATGGTATTGGTATGGATTTTGTGATGTGGATAGGTGTTTTAGATGTGATGGATGGTGAATGGATGATTGTGCATGAATTGGGGGTTTAATGGCGGGTTTGATGTTTGAAATACGCCATTTTCATGAAACCCGCCATTTTGAAATACACCAGTTAGGGGTTATGTGTATTTCAGAAACCCTCCATTAAAAATGGTGGGTTTGATCAAAAAAATGGTGTTTTTCTAATGGTGGGTTTAATAACTCTGATAAACCCTTATAAATGGAAATTTCAATAAAATTTCTCATTTTGAAGCACTTGAAGCCAAAATATTAGGCCTTTATAACTCTTAAATAAGTAATATTTTGCTTATGGAATTTTTTTCTGGCAGATAACTATTAGGGTGTATCAAAGTTAGCAAAACCGCCATTAGAAACCCGCCATTTTTTATGACCATACCAGCCATATGTAATGGCGGGTTTCTGAAATACAAATACCCCCTAACTAGTGTATTTCAAAAAGGCGGGTTTCATGAAAATGGGAGGTTTCAAACATCAAACCCAGCATTTCATCCATCCACCATCCTTGGCATGCAAAACACCCATCCACACCTCCAAATCATCAAATCCATACGCATGACACACATCTCATAGACATTGCTTTGCATCTCCATTGCTTCACATCTCCATCACTTCACATCTCCATCACTTCACATCTCCATCACTTCACATCTCCGTTGCTTCACATCTCCATTGCTTCACATCTCCATTGCTTCACACACATCCCATCATCATCACATAACCATCTTTATCAACATGTCCAATCAAACTTCCTGGAAGCATGTTGAAAATGCAAAAAAGTGGACTGAACTTTTTTTATTATTTTACTTGGATTCAGAATCCAATTTGGAAGCAACTTGGTAAGCTTTGAATTCTCTATTGGAAAAGCAATACATCTTTCCACAAAGAAAAACTCTCCACAAACCTATGTATGAAAGGCAAAAGCTTCACCTACTGCCCAACTTAAGCTTCCAGAAACAGTTCCAAAATTCATTTCCTTCTTTCATGAAACGTTTTGAGATGAGTGAAGACCGCAATATCTTCAAGAAAAATTCTTGGAATCCTCAAAGAAATGCGGCTATCAAACTGGCTGTTGCTCTTTGTAGATTGGGATCAAATGGAAATGCAGCAGAAATTCATCAATTATAAAATCTATCCTTGGTCAGTTATGGATCAATTAAATTATACACAAAAAGAGTCATGATTGCTATCCTATCTTTCCCTTGCTTTGTCCTTTGTTAGACAACCAAAGAAGACTGCAAAGAGATATCTCAAGTAATGGATACTGAAGGCTTTCATGGTTCTATTGGTTTTTTTGATTGAACCACTATCCCTATGAGTTAAAAACCCATGCTAGATGGCAACCATTTCTTTGATTGGAAAAAAAGGAAATTGATTCTTTTCTTGCAAAAGAATTTCATAATACACTGATCAATTTTATTTCATTGGTTTATATAGATTCTCTGTGGCACTAAAACCTGTTTGTGATAACAAAAAGAAGTTCATATCCCTCCATGCTAGCCTTGCGAGATCTTTTCATGATTCATATTTTTTGAATTGGATGCAGATTGCCAAAAAACTAGATAACTACCTTGACCAAGATCAATACAATTTGGCAATTCAGCTTATGCTATTGGGAAATAGGTGGTTCTGGAATACCTCTGTAAGACTCCAAACAGCGCAGGGCGTTGGCAGTTCTGTGGAGGGGATAGGTGCTTTTTTAGGCTGCCCTCCTGAAGGTTACAAAAATATTTAAATGTAAGCAGGATCAAGGTCCAGTAACCTTTGTTAATGAGGAATCAAATGGGATAGGGATAAGTCAATGGCAACAATAGCTGAGGGAGGAAGCAGCACTACCTGAACCAAGATGATGAGGAGAAAGACTTTGAATGAAATAAGTTAAAGTTTTCTCTGAGTCCAATATAACAAAGCAGTTCTAAGTAACGGCGCCCACACGCTCATAACTCTGGTCGTCAGCAGGTGCTTGGGAGTGATCAACTCAAACCCAATCAACCTCCAGGTTCTCAACGAAACTTCCCAAATCTCCGCAATCAAGAGCTTGAAGGGTACCAGATAACTGTGGGTGGCTGCACAAGAAAATTCAATATATTTATGGATCACTGAAACAAACAGTAACAATTTCTGACTAAGAGTAACCCAACACTTCTCAAGGATTCAAGAAGAGTGTGGCAGAATGCAAATTGAATAATTAAAGGGAGGTTTAACACTCCAGGTTTAAACTTAATAAAACCTCTTAGTCAAAAGTGACTGGTCCAGAAAGAAAATCAAATGAATGATCAAGACCAATTAATGGTCAGAGAAAGGGATCAAGAGTGGTATAAACCACTCAAGAATTCAATTTAATGAATTCTTCTTCAACCAGCAAGGCTATGGTTGGTGATAAGTAACAGGGACACAGAAGGGCAAATCAGAGTTTCAGACTTAAAAAAAGTCAAGGGTAAGGGATAAGGATCAAGGGATAATCAAAAGATATATCCGGATAATTGATCAATTTCACAAAGGAAGGAGCTCTTGAATAAGAAGCTCATAATTCTCATTAGTGGGAAGAATTGATGATGGAAAAAATAAGGGGATAGCCCCTCCTTTTATAGGCTAGAGATCCCCTTAACTATTTACAATTGGATAACACAAATTAAAGCAATTTTTTTTTTTTTTTTTTTTTTTTTACAATGATGAGGCTCAAGCTTGTGGAGGCCCGGTTCCCTTCTGCAAATCTTCCAGACTGGGGTGAAAGATTTTCACCCCAGCCTGTTGCTTGCAAATGTCCTTGCGGACGTTTGCATACCTAGTAAAAACGTAACACCCCCTCCAATCCAAATCTGGAGGGGGGTGAAAAAGAAAGAAACAGTACAATAAAAGAAAATAACAATAAAAAAAATAAAAATAAAATGAGAGAAAAAGAAAAAAAAGGGAAGTGAGCAAACAATTGAAAAAGAGAGTAAGAACCAAAAAAAAAGAAAAGAAACAAAACAAAAATCAAATGAAAAGAAGAAACAACAGCAAGAGAGAGAGAAAAAAAAAAGAGAACGACAAATTAAAAAAGGAGGTGGGTTGCTGCCAATTGTCCGATCTAGGAGGAGAGGGTGATCCCAATGATGATGGAGTTGGTGAGTGCAATGATGATGATGCTCATCATTGCTGGATGGTTTTGATGATGAGCAATGGGGTTGATGTGATCAATGATCCTTGCTCACAAGCGGTGATGGTGGTGATGATGAGGATGCCATTATGGATGAATAAATGATGAGAGAGAAGGCAATGATTCGCACATGGCCAAGCGATGGGGAGGATCATGATGAACAACCAATGGTTGCGATGAAAGTGAGGAAGCAATCAAGGATGCGAGCGATGAGGATGAGGAGGAGCAATGTGATGAGGATGAGGAGGAGCAATGCAATGAGGATGAGGAGGAGCTACACCACTAGGAAAGGGAAGGGTTGAAGCAAAGGATCAAAATTTTCTCTAAGTTCAATTTTTTTTTTTTGATTTAAGGTATGACAAAAAAATATGTATAAATTTTTTTTTTTAAATTTTTGAATTCTTTTCCCAAGGTGTTCCAAATGGTTCACCACACCGCAATGTTTAATCCAATGATTAAGCCAAAACTGATTTCAACTATTATCTGGCCCAATCACAAGTTTGGATTGAGCATGCCTAGGAATTCTGAAAGGAAGATGGGCCAGCTTACGGGAAATTCAAAACCAGCTCAAACCTTCCAAAGACATAAAGTTCCTCATCAACTGGATTATCAGTTGTGTAATCCTTCAGAACCTTCTTGGAAACATCAAAGATGAATGGGACAAAATATTCAAAGAAGATGTTCCTGATCCTCCTCAAGTCATCCAAGCCTCATCTTCTACCTCATCTTTGGCCATGATAGAGCAGATTATACCCCTCACATCTGCTCACTTTGATGAGTAGCATTGGGTTTTTAAATACTTAAAAAATAAAATCACAGAATTTTTTGGTTTTGGTTGTTTAACCAAGAATCCTAGGCTGACTCCTTTTTTTTTTTGGTGGACGTAGACAAAAGGGAAATTTTCAATTCACAACTCATTGATCCGTGCGCTGTGGTTACCAACACTGGACACCTGAGGACCAGTGCAGAGAAATTTAGAACTTTTTTCATGATTTTTTTGGCTATCTTTCATAATCAAAAAGAAATCAAATTCCTTTACCTGAATCAGGTCCCTTCAGCCTCCAGATCCTCCAGCTACCCCATGTCTCAGGGGTGTAGGGATGGGTCCCTGGGGTGTCCAACTCCCCAGGTCTTGTGTTCAATCCTTGTCCTCCTTGCTTTGTTCCTTTGTTTTGCCAAATGGCATGGGGTGAAGACTGGCTTGGCTCAGCTGGACCCTTGCCGGCGCCAGCATTGTTTTTGAAATCAATGGCAATGGCCATTCATTGGTCATCATGCATCAACCACCAGCTCTAGTTAGCCTCAATACACCACAATCATGAATCCATCCGCCCCAGTCCTCCCTTTCTCCTTCTCATCCTTGCTGTCAGTCCATCCCTCCCGTCTCCTTGGGACCCTCAATTCAATCCACCAACACTCTCAGAACTCCTTGCACAACTCCAATCCCATGCTCTCAGCTTGTTTCTTTGATCAATTACTCCCTCCATCCAATGGCCAATCTACAAAATGCCTCCCTTTTCCCCTCAACCAAACTTCCAACTTCTCCATTGATCATCCGCCCAAGGTCACTCAATCAACATCAAGCAACTGCAACCTTGTTGCAACTCCAACCTTGGCACCCAACCAAGCCCCATATCAATCATCCCCCCAATTGTTGGCTCATCACCCAACTGTCTTGGGCAGTCATTTTGCAACTACTACAAGTTTATTTGACCCACCCTCCTTTGATCCAATGCCACCACCTTCTGTATTTTGGATGGGGGCGGGAAACGTTTTGTTAGTTTTCCCTGCGTGTCCGTCCGCGTACAGGCTTGGATTCTTTATTTGCACCCCCTTCCATTTTGGGGTGGGGGTGATCTATTGCTTGTTGCATGCGCACATTGGCGGATGGACACAAGGAATGACAGGGTGAGCGTTCTTCTCACCCCAGCTGCGGGAGTTTATCAATCAGGGTAGACAAGATTTTCATGGCCCTCCTGATCCTTTCACCATTTCAAAAAAAATTCAATTGTTTTTTTTCCGCTCTATCTAAGTCATCACTTGTAAATAGTCACAGGGACCCATGGCCCAAAAATGGAGGGGCTCCCCCCTACCTTTTCCTGAATCAACCATGGGAGTGTGTGTATATGTCCCCCCCATTATCATAGTAATCATTATCCTGGGTATATCTTTGATTGCCCCCTGATCCGTTTTATCCTGAGTCTTTGCCTCTCAAAAGCCTGATCCTTATCACCAACCAATAACCTTGCTGGTTGAAGAGAATTCTGTCTGTTGGAATTCTTGAGTGTGTTACACCACTATTTGATCCCATTCTCTGACCATACTGGTCTTGATCCTTCCCTGATCATATTTCCAGAGCCAATCAGGTATGATTGAAGAGGTTTTATTCATCTTAAAAACAGGAGTTTTATACCACTGTCATTCTTCAAAATTGCATTCTGCCTACTCTTGAGTTCCTTGAGAAGTGTTTAGGTTATCCCTGTTCAAATTGGTTTTCTGTTTGCTTTTATAGCTTCTCAAAACATTGTGCTTTGTCTTTTATAGCCACCCTTGGTTACCTGGTACACTTCAAGCGCTTGATTACGGAGAGTTAGGCGGGTTCATTGAAAACCTGGGGGTTAGTTGCGGTTTGGGTTGATCATCCCCAATCTTCTGATGACAACCAGAGTTATTAGCTTGAGGGAATTGTTACATACAACAGATTTTTTCTTTTGAACTTTAAACAAACTTTACCTTCTTTTGTTCAAATATCTCCCACATGATCTTGCCTCAGATATTGCTGTTACATTTCTACCAAATATTATCAAACTTTATCCTTTACTACTTGATTCCTCACTTAAAAGTTTTGGAACTTGATCTTGGTTACATTCAAATATTTTTGTAATGCTCAGGAGGGCAGCCTAAACGGCACCTTTCCCATTCATGGAAATGCCACGGCCTAGCACCGTTTGGAGTCTTAAATTTGGTGCCCTGGGCCAGGATCAAACCAGCAACCTGGGGATTTACAGTCCCAAACTGGAAGAATCAACTTCAAAATCCAATCCAATTTATTTATTTTTTTCTTTCTTTTATTATCATCCAGAACTGATCTGTGGAGGCAAATTTTTCCAGAAGTAAGTCCTCCCCATTTTGCACCATCTGGGCAAGATCCTTGTCAATTTTTTGTGAAACTCTACTCTTGCCACACCTGTGAGCCACGTTGTAATTCTGCTTTTTCAATCTATTAGGAACTCTGCTCTTAAAGATGGAATCTACTTGTCAGCCATGAGACAGTTAGAGCTGTCCAAATGTCTGGAAACTCATATGTCCTGCTGGTATAATGGCTAAGTACTAGGCTCACTTCCCAGTATCTGATACCAAGGTCACTGGTTCAACCCACCATGGAGACAATAATGAAAATGTTGAGTAGTTTTATAATTATATATTAAATCTTAATATTGTATAAGTATGTTTTTATGAGTATGGATTATGGAATTAAAACCTTGATAATTTATATTATCAAGAAGGGGACCCAATATAACTTTAAATTAAGTTATGAGGACTCAGATGCGTCCTAATTATTGATATAGAAGTTCCCAAAGTGTTTCCTCTCTTTGGGAAGGAGTTACAGTAATCATATTAACCCATACTCTCTATACTGTATAAATTAATTACATATTTAATATTATCCCTTTTGGGATACATTAATACCTCAATATACTAATCTGAGCCTTGAGTGCGTCCACTCAGAAGGCTCAGGGTTTAGTTGGGAGCCATGGTAACCATATTAACCCATACTCTCTACTCTGTACAATTCAATTGTATAATTTTTACCTTATCCCTCTTTGGGATGTAATTATAAGTAATACTCCCTCTGTACACTTAATACACCTTACTGAGACTTTAGAGCGTTCACTCAGAGGCTTTAGAACTTAATTGTAAGCTATGAACCTTCTAGTAGCACTGCCAAGAGTATATACCCCTTGTAGGTATAGTATAATTATAAATTAATTACTTATTTAATACTATCCCCTTTTGGATGTAATAATTCTTTTATATACTTCACTGAGCCTTGAGTGCGTCCATTCAGAGGGCTCAGAGTTCATCTGTATGCTGTAAACCTTTTAATAAACATTGCAAAGAGTATACATACTCTATGTGTATAGTATGAGTTAAGATACTTATAATTAAAATTAAACTATTTGCCAAGGTATTAAGCTACATTAAATAAATATAAATAATCATCATGATGGATTCTAAGGCTTCTATACCGTCCATCTAAGTGGTGTATAAGTCCTAAGACCCAGTAAGTAACCTTTTAGTAAGTAAAATGAAAACTTTACCTTGAAAATCCTTCCCAATGGGTACTAGTTCTTCATTACCCATTGGGAATGATGTAATGATGTCTTGGTCGTTGAAGGACGAAACCAAGGAGAGCCTGACACTCCCCTGGTGATTAATAGAGTCCCCTGAGGGCTCCTGTTACCTTAAAAGAGCAGGGTCTTTACCCTACAGCCCTTTCATCATCCATTATATATTATTATTTGAACAAGAATACAAGCAAGAGTTAACAAGCCCATTAACCTTAATCTCAAGAAGAAGATTGACTGGGGCTATAAACTTTGGTATTAAATTCAATCAATAAACTATTTGGCAACACCAATTTCGAGTGGAAGGTCTCACTTGGATAAGTAACCCCTGTGTGTTACTCTTTAAAGGGTGTGAGCTTATTTATAAGCAAAGCTCCTTTTGGTCTTACTCCTTTAAGACTAAGGCCCCTTACCTTTTATAAAGGTTTAAGGTGTGGCTATGTACTCATAATACCTTGGTATTATTCGAGTCTGTAAACTTTTAGAGTTGCTGTTTGGAATATATAAGTCAAAACTAATTTAAATATTGGTTTGTCTTTATTCTTTTGCAGGTTTAACCTCAGCTAGGTATAGCAATAGAGGTTAAATCCCTGACACTACTGGTACCTCCTCCTCCTCCTTTTGGGTCAAGATGGACAAGATCAAGCCTCAAAATAAGAACTTAGGCTTCAATGGAACAAATGTTGAACAATTGTTGGACTCATATGAGATGGCTGCTGAAGCGGATGGTGCAAGTTAACATGATATGGCTTATCAGTTACAATTTTTGATCTCCTCTGATGAAGTTATGGAAGTGATTGAATCATTCAATGGATTCAAAACTCATAACTGGAGGCTCTTGAAGGAGGCTATTTTGGCTTATTGGGGAAAAGTAGATGTGGCTATGTTTACCTTAAAGGACTTGGATGCTCTGGTTTCTCAATGCATCTCCAATGGTGGTGTCTCTTTGGCCTCTGATTATCAATCTTTTATAAATTCTTGGGATCATATTCAGTTGAACCTCATCAGAAACAATCACATTGACACAGTGGACAAAAAATATGGGTTTGGTTTTTCCAGTCTTTTTCTCCAGGAGTGCAGGAAAGGATTAGAGATGAATTAGTTAAATCCAGATCTATGATTACTGCTAGAGATAATTGTTTCAAGCTCCCTGCTTTTCTGTTCCTGAGGAGTGCAGTGGATAAAGCGATTAAAGGTCAAACAGCTCTTAATTTTGAACAAACAAGAGTCACTGAACCAGTACATGATCCTTCCTTTAAAGATTCTAATGAAATAATGAACAAGATGGAAGCAAATTGTAGACCTAATCCAAATCCCCAGGCAAATAAGGAAACTGCTACCATAGATGAGATAAGTAAATTACTTCAGCCCTTTGAAAACAAAATTGATGAGAAAATTTCTTCTTTAGCTACTCCTAAACCTTCTAACTCTGTTTCTAAAACCAGTCCAGTCTGCTATTACTGTCATAGGGAAGGCCATGGTACTGGGATATTTCCTGAACTCCAGAAGGACATGGAGGAAAAATGGGTGGAGCAGAAGGGAAAAAATTTCTTTCTTCCTAATGGTGCTTTGATCCCTTTTGATTCATCTCTTTCAATCCATCATGTGGTGGCCTCTTATCAACCACCAACTCCGAAGAAGGCATCTTTGGTCTCCTTGGATTTCCAATAATCCTGTGGCACTTTACAACCTTTTTATCTTCCAGCTGTCACTTCTTCCAGCTTCTCTGGCACTTATCAGCCTGACCAAGCTAGGAAACGCCATGAGGAACCCAAACCTCACAAGTCTCCTCTAGTTCCATCTTCAATCCTTCAAAAACAGGTCAAAAATTGATCCTCACCTGAGCCCCCTTCCTCTGATGTAGAAGACATGGAAGTGGAAAAATAACCACTTATGGAAAGGTTCCAGGACCACTCTGATCCTCCTCCTGTCCAATCTTTTCAAACACCTCAAACTTCCAATCCTGATCCAGTACCTGCTCAACCTTATCATTCTCCCTTCACCCAGCCCAAAGTTTGATTCAAGGGGGGCATTTCTAAGGATCACCCCAATGCTGTCAAAGGATTATTAAGGAAAATTTCTGATTTAAAAATTCCGGATCTGTCTGTGGCTGAACTACTGTCAATCTCTCCATCTGTGGCTAAAGGATTAAGAAATTTGTTTCTTGTTGACAAGTGGAGATTTTTCTGGAAAAATTTAAAGTTTCTTCTGGAACTTTGATTGAGTAATTTGGTGGAACAGATACCCTTCAGATGCCAGCTTGTATTCCTGTCCTCTTGGTTTCCTCTCCTGCTATCTTGGTGACTCTGCTAAAAACGTTTCTCTTCTGGTGGATTCTGATTCCCATCCAATTTAATTCTGGATATCATGGCCTGTAAACTCAAACTCAGTCCAAGGGTCAGCTTTAAATATGCTGTGTATAGTATAGGGAATCAGTCACGCAAATTGGTTGGTATTGCTGAGGATGTCCCTGTTTGAATTGGAAAAAATATCATTGGAACTTTTCATTTCTGAATTACTTTTTTGGATGGACCTGTGATCTTGTGAAGACCTTTCTTAATGGATTTTGTTGAAACCCTAATTTTTTATGATCAAGTTGGGGAGAGAACTCTTCTCCCTGATACTGATGGCAGGAAGATTGAAGTTCCCCCTTGCTCCTTGGATTCTGGTCGTTGGGAATGGGATCTTCCTGGTCACCCTTCCAAATCGGTTCTGAAAGGGAAACAGAAGGACACCTCTTCTTCCTCTCATCTTTTAGATTAGTTGGTCCTACTAATAGTTGTAGTTCCTCCCAGACTCAGGCTTCAACTCAAGGATCAACTTCCCTCTCAGAAGCATATTTTCCTTTTTCCTCATCATTTCCTTCTCATCCAAATAAAACTAAAAATCAAAAACATGAAAAATCCGAAAATCCTAAAAATATTTCTTCTCTATCCAGATTTGTTGAATCTTCTTTTACTTGTTATTTTCAGCCCAATAAATCTTCTCCTATTCTTTTTTTGAATCTCTGCAATGATTCTAAACTAGATCTCAATCTCAATTCTCTTCTTGGTGGTTTTGGTATGAAGTAGTATGGCCTTAGGTGGAGGCAGTTTTGGGTAGAAGTAAGTCCTCCCAATTTTGCACCATCAGTGGATCCTACTACTGTCATTTTCAAAACCCCACCCTGTGCCAGACATGTGAGCAATGCGTCATCTTTTGTATCCTCTTTTATGGAAAATGCACCTTTCAAGGATGTTGTGGAACATCAAACTTGGAAGATTTTGGAACTTGGTCTCAGCTTTTGTAGTCAGGTCTTGCTGGTCAATGCTTGGAGGAAGCAAGGATTTCTCTCTTTTGCCACTAAGTATAAGCAAGTTTCAAAAA
This sequence comes from Puccinia polysora, assembly GCA_025617555.3. Classification (NCBI taxonomy): domain Eukaryota; kingdom Fungi; phylum Basidiomycota; class Pucciniomycetes; order Pucciniales; family Pucciniaceae; genus Puccinia; species Puccinia polysora. The sequence goes on from CM062641.1 coordinate 8,922,906, forward strand.
AGATTCAACCATTCAACCAACCAATTCCTATCAACCTCAACCCTCCTCTTATGCATCCTCCTCTATCTTGTTATCCTTACTTTGGTTTATCTCAATCTCTCACTTGTCTCTTTGTTCCTTGTGGTTGTGTTACTGAAGAATGTCTGAAGGTGGTCAACTTTGGTCAAGATGGATGGCTTCTTCCAGATGAGTTAAATTTCACAAAAAATGTCTTAGCTCTTAGAGAAAAATCTATTGGGTTCTGTGAAGAAGAGAGAGGTCTCCTGAAAGAATCCTATTACCTACCTGATATCATTCCAGTAGTAGAACATGATCCCTGGCAAAAGAAAAAGATCCCTTTCTCTGCTGCTAAGGTTAACAAGTTCATCAAGTTGGTCTGCAAAGGATTCTGTACCAATTTACATGAGCAGTCAACTTCCAGCTATTCCAGTCCTGTTTTCTGTGTCCTCAAAAGTAATGGTAAACTTAGAATAGTTCATTATCTCCAGCCTCTAAATAAGGTTAATATTAAAGACTCTTCTATCCCCCCTGCTACCAAAGAACGTGTCAAATCTTTCTCTGGGAGAGCTTGCTATGTTCTGGGTGATATTATGGGTGGCTATGAAAAACAATCCTTACATTCAATTTCTTTTCCTCTCACTACTGTTGATACTCCTTTTGGTAAATTCCAACTTACTTGTTTGCCCCAGGGTGCCACATATTTGGTTTTAGTCTATCAGGCTCAGACGGTTTGGATCCTCCAAGATGAAATCCCTGATAATTCTGGTATCTTTATTGATGATGGCCAAATTAAAAGTCCAGTTTCTAACTATAAAAATGAGCTCTTACCTTGGCACTCAGTAATCTGTTGATTTATATGAAAATATGCAACCACTTTGTAAAGGATCTTGTTTTGAATTTAGGAGTCTGGTCTCACTTTCTGTGGATCCAAATTGGCTGCCTGTGTCCCTGCTCTGGAAATTGTTTTTCATGTGGTTTGCAAGGAAGGAAGAAGGATGGCTCCATCCAAATTCAAAAAAATTCTCTCTTGGCCCACTCCAATCAATCCCACTGAAGGCAGAGGTTTCTTAGGTGTTGTAATTTATGTTTGGATCTTCATCTTTTCCCTATCCAAAATTTGTATTGCCTTTCATTGCTTAACCAGGAAGGATGCTTAATGGCTTTGCACCCAAGCTTGTGAACAATCATTTCAGAAGCTCAAACAAATTTTTTGGAAAGAAATTGTCTTGATTAAGATCACTTATGGACCTGGAGCTGGCAAGATCAAGCTGGTTGTAAATTTGAGTTATCAATCTGTTGGGGCTGTCCTTAACGAGGAAGAAAAAAATGGTTTGGATTTTCCTGCTCTGTATGAATCTCTCCTCTTCTCAGATGGGGAATCTAGGTACTCCCAGCCAAAACTGGAACCTTGTGGTGTGGCCCAAATGTTGAAGAAGCTCCAAAATATTCTCTTGGGTCAACACTATGAGTTACAAGCCAAAGCAAAATCCATCATCAAAATGATCAATGCCCCCAGCCTTCCAAGTGCTCCCATGACTTGTTAGGTGGCTTTTATCCAGTTTTTTTCTTTTGATATTTTTCATAGGCCAGGAAAGTCTTCCACCATGCCTGACGGGTTATCTTAACGTTCTATTGGAGATGAAGAATTGGATTTTGGAGTGGATTTTGAGAAGGAGGAATTTTTCATTTGACCTGTCTTCAGCTGTTCCTCTCAAAATTATTCTGGCTTCCAGCAAGGGTTCTGGCTTAAACTAGAGCAGTAGCTCCCCACTCTCCAAAGAACTCCTGATCTCTCAGCTAAATATTTTCAATCCCTTAAAATAAAGTCCTCCAAATTCTTTGTACAAGGTACTAGGCTTATGAAAAGAGGCAATCCTTGTGCCCTTATTGTTAAAACTATCCTGGCTAAACAAGATTTGATCTTGGAAAGACTCCATGAAGGACTTGATCATTGGGAAGAAACAGAAACTTATCAAACAATATCCAAATGATTCTGGTGGACATCTTTGAAGAAAAATGTCCCTGAATGGTGCAAGAGTTGTGAGGTCTTTCAGAAACGTGATCTTGGGTGCCCAGCTAAAATTTGATATTCAACTGGGGTGTCCACTGTCTTTGGAACAATTGCTATGGATGTGGTTCAAATTAAGGCTGGCAGAGCTAAGTACCTCATTGTGGCTATAGATGATTTTTCTGGATGGGTTGAATCAAAATTCTTTAAGAACCTCAGTTCTGAATCATTAGCAGCTTTTCTCTATGAGACTTGGAAAATGCGCTATGGCTTGGCACAATCTCATTGAACTGATGGTGGCTCTGATTTTGGCTCTAATTTTGGTGGCAAACTGGCAGAAATGATCCAATTGCTTCCTGGTCAACATAGGGTGACCACTTCTTATCATCCTGAAGGCCAAGGCATGGTGGAAAGAGGCAATGCTTCTTTGAAGGCTTCTCTTGTCAAACTGGCCGGGGAAAGTGGGAAGAATTTTTGCAAATTTCTTCCTCTATTCCTTTTCTCTGATCAAATTTCAAACAAATAAACCACTGGCTACTCACCCTAAAAAATTGTCTTTGGTAAAAGGTCTGTCCTTCCTCTGGATCTTTAAATGGAATCTTTCTTATGTATTTCTTGGGAACAGGTTTCCTCTACCACTGATCTATTAGTTTCCCCATCTAAGCCACCGGAGCAGAGTGAGGATTTTTGTAGTGAAGCTTATCAGAAGATGATGGAATCCAGAGAAATATTGGCTCATTATTTGGAAGATAAACATTCAAAGCTGATCAGGGACTCTTTGAGCCCTGGTGAGCTTTTTTTAGATTATAATTGATCCTTGGAAACTCAGTGGGGTAAGCTTTTCTCTAATCTCTGGAATGGTCCTTATTGGGTGGTCCATCAAGTCAAAGTTTGATATTATGTTTTGGAAGGGCTGGATGGTACTCAGTTGGCCAGAAGGCTCTCTGCTGATCAAGTCAAGAAGTTCTTTTTTTGTGGAGAAAAACTATCTCAAAAGTAAGTCCTCCCAATTGTGAAACACCAGGGTCATCTACTGCTTTTTATTGTGAAACTCTACTTTATGCCACATAATTGAGCACCTGGGACGCCCTTTGCTTTATCTCTGCTGCTTTGAGCACCATTTTTGGATGGATCAAGATATTTTTCAATTCTTAAATCACTCTCAAGATCAAGAAATGGCCATTTTTCTTTGCTTCAGATTCCTTGCTTCCTTTTTTTCTTAATTTCATAAAACTCAGATCCAGACTAGGGAAATTCTGTAAGTTGGGGAGAGATGTAGTGACCAAAACTGGAAACCTCAGGATCAGTGCCAAGAATTTTGGAATTTTTTTTTATGATTTTTTTTAGCTATCTTTCATAATCAAAAAAAAATCAAATTCCTTTACCTGAATCAGCTCCCTTCAGCCTACAGATCCTCCAGCTTCCCAATCTCCCAGCGGTTAAGGGATGGGTCCCTGGGGTGTCCAACTCCCCAGTTATTGTGTTCAATCCTTGTCCTCCTTGCTTTGGTCCTTTGTTTTGCCAAATGGCGCAGGTGAAGACCAGCTTAGCTTGGCTGGGCCCTTGCCAGTGCCGGCCTTGTTGTCAAAATCAAGGGCAATAGCCATTCATTGGTCATCCCCCCTTGACCACCAGCTCTAGTTAGCCTCAATACACCGCAATCATCCATCCATCTTCCCCAGTCCTCCCTTGGTCCTTCTCATCCATCCTATCAGTCCAGCCCTCCCGTCTCCTTGAGACAATTGATTCAATCCACAACACTCTCAGAACTCCTTGCAAAACTTTTATCCCAGGCTCTCAGTTGGTTTTTTCAATCAATTAATCCCTCTGTCTGACAGCCAATATACAAAATGCCTCACTCCTCTTGTCACCCAGACTTCCAACTCCTCCATCCATCACCCGCCCAAGGTCACTCAATCAACATCAAGCAACCAAAACCTTGTTGCAACTCCAACCTTGGTCACCCAACCAAGCCCCATATTGATCATGCCCCCCATTGTTTGCTCATCACCCAACCTTCTTGCGCAGTTGTCTTGAAAGTACCAATAGTTTGTTTGACCCACTCTCCTTTGATTCAATTGCACCCCCTTCCGGCTTTGGATGGGGACATGAAATGTTTTTTTAGTTGTTTGCATACAGCCTTGGATTATTTATTTGAACCGCCTTCCATCTTTTGGTGGGGGTGATCTATTGGTTGTTGCACCCACCCGTCTGCAGAGGGACGCAAGGGATGACGTGGTGAGTTTTCTTCTCACCCCAGCTGCGGGAGGTTATAAATCAGGGTAGACCAGATTTCCATGGCCCTTCTGATCCTTTCACCATTTCAAAAAAAAAATTAATTGTTGTTTTTCCGCTCTATCTTTGTCATCACTTTTAAATAGTCTACAGGGACCCATGGGCCATAAATAAAGGGGCTCTCCCCTAACTTTTTTCAAATAATTGATGGGAGTGTGTGTTTATGTCCCCCCCCTTATCATGGTAATCATTATCCAAGTTATATCTCTGATTACCCACTGATTTAATTTATCCTGAGTCTTGGCCCCTCTGATGCCTGATCCTTATCACCAACCAATAACCTTGCTGGTTGAAGAGAATTCTTTCTATTCGAATTCTTGAGTGTGTTACACCACTCTTTGATCCCTTTCTCTGACTATACTGGTCTTGATCCTTCCTTGATCATCTTTCCAGAGCCAATCATATTTGATTGAAGAGGTTTTATTAAGCTTAAAACCTGGAGTGTTATACCTCTGTTATTTTTCAAATTTTCATTCTGCCAGCCTAATATTAAGTTTTTTGTGAAGTGTTGAGGTTATCCCTGTTCAATTTGGTTTTCTGTTTGCTTTTATAGCTTCTCAAAACATTGTGCTTTGTCTTGTATGGCCACCCTCAGTTTTTTGGTCCCCTTTAAGAGCTTGATTGCGGAGAGTTGGGCCGGTTCATTGAGAACCTGGAGGTTGGTTGCGGTTTGAGTTGATAATCCCCAATATTCTGCTGAGAACCATATTTATTAGCTTGTGGGTGTTGTTACATACAACAGCTTTTTTCTTTTGAAATTTAAAAAAACTTTAAACTTCTTTTTGTTCAAATATCTCCCATGTAATCTTGCCTCAGATACTGCTGTTAGATTGCTACCACATATTATCAAACTTTATCCTTACCACTTGATTCCTCACTTGAAAGTTCTGGACCTTGATCTGGGTTACATCAAAATATTTTTGTAACACTCAGGAGGGCAGCCTAAACAGCATCTTTCCCCTCTGGCAAACTTCCACGGCCTACCACCGTTTGGAGTCTTACAGCACACAGTTCAAATAGGTCTGTGTGGCTCGCCACATGGTCAAATCCCCCATGGCCCAAAGAGTTGCGCGGCCAACCCAGCCTGGTCTTCTGGCGTGTGGGATTCCACACGACTACATTCAAGCCGTGTGGAGTTGTACATGGCTCAAATTTAGTTGTGTGGCATCCCACATGCCACCTGACCGTGGTGAGCCAAAAAAAAAAGTAAGGAAAGGGTACTAACATAACCCATAAACTAAGTGGACCTTCCAAAAAAACATAAATCAAACCAAAAAATCAAAGAATGTTCTTTTTTTGGTTAAGAAAAAAAAAACAAAAAATTAAAAAATTAAATAAACAAATAAATAAAAAAACTGGATCTATCCGATGGACTAGCCCTAAAGTAAAAAAACCCAAAAAACACAAGTAACTGGAATAGCCCTAAATTAAAATTGCCAAAAAAAAAAAAGACAAAAAACTTGATAAGCCCCAAAGTAAAAACACCAAAAAAAAGACAAGTAACTTGACAAGCCCTAGATTAAAAATACCAAAAAAATACAGGTAACTTGAAAAGCCCTAAATTAAGTTCAACTTGACTAGCCCTAAAGTAAAAAGGCCCAAAAATATCAAGCTGATCCCATCCCAAGCTTCACATACGTTAAGCTTGTGATGGAATCATCCCAACACGAGTTGAAATGACTCACCATTAAACTCTCTGATAAGAATTCCAAGATAAGTTTGAGGACTAAACCAACAGACTTTATTTCAGAGTTAGAGTCATAATTCAAAAGAGAATAACATAGCTATGAAGAATGAAAATAAAGAAAGAAAACAGATACCAACAGCACAGCCAGATAGGATAGAGGGTCAAGTTGATCAGGACAAGAAGGACATGTTCAGAGTAGATGGATAGACTATAAGAAGCAGTTCTGTGGAAGTATCATCAGATTCTCTTGGTAGATGAGTGATTGATGTCAGGTTGTCTTACCGGGCAGAGATCGTGACTAATGCTGAGATCAGATTGATGAGAGGAGATTCGACGAGGAGAAGGACTGAGATAAGATTGAAGAGAGGAGATTCGACGAGGAGAAGGATGAGGGCGAGAATAGATTCAACAAGGAGAAATGGCGGCGTATGAGCGGATGGTTCAGGAAGAGCTGACAAGACAAGATGAAAGAGAAGTAAATGTGAGGAAAGAAGGAGACCGGAGAATCATGGAAAACAGAAAAGCCAAGACACGACGAAAAAGACAGAGAGAACAAGAAAAGAAATAGAAACCGTCCCCGGAGCCCCCCGGGGGTCTCCTCACAGTGCGGTAATCTGTTGAGATCTCAACACCCCTCGTGACTGGTAGGACAACAGAGAGAGTAGAGAAGATGAGAGTTAGCTAATTAATGACTGGCGAAAATGGATTTTTGGAGAAGTTGGAGCGAGCTGCGGCTGGAGGCCTTCGTCAAAGAGTCAGCAACCATCTTGTCCGTGGAGATGAGTGACAGGTTTTATTCAGACTGGTTATAGTTTTCTCTTAGTCCCTTCGTTTTGATATTGATGTGAGGTGATTCAGAGTGGGACCCAAATCGTTTGATCTTATTGTCAAATCCTTTGTTATCGATGAAGATAGTGGGTTTGATTATTGGAGATTGATAGATTTCACTCATTAAATGAGTGACCCACTTGAGTTTGAGAAAGCAATTGAGAAGAGCATTAAGCTCAGATTCTGTTGAGGAGTAAGTAACATTTCTTTGTCTTGAAGAGTTCCAGACTATGGGGCTACCCTAATGGAAAATGATAAAACCTATTTAAGACTTTCTGGAGGACGGGTTGTCTCCCCATGTTGCGTCACTGTAACTAGAGATTATCTCTTCTTTGGAATTTTAGTTGAGGATTAGCTTGAGATTCTTAGTGTTCTTGAGATATTTCCAGACTTTACAAGCTTCTCTCCAATGAGACATTCCAGGCTTGGTATTAAATCTAGCAAGATTTGAAACCGCATACGCAATGTTGGGATGAGTATATTGAGCAAGATGATTAAGAAGTCCAGTAACTGAACAAAAGTTAATATTAAGTTTTGTAAACTCCTTGTGATCTTCATTGGTGGCTGGTTCCAGGTGGAGATTTTGAGTGAGTGGGGAGTGGGTGTCTTTATAGTCTGAGAGGCCCAATTCTTCTAGACCCGGCTCAATGTGGTTAGGTTTACTGAGTAGAATTTGATTGTTGTCTACTTCCATCAGCATCCCAAGGATCGTATTCGGCGGGTGGCAAGAAGAGTTTTTGAACCTCTCCAGAAAATTGACTTTGAAAGGGTTGTTCCTTCCCACATGAATAAGATCATCTACGTGGAAGTAGAGAATCTCTTTTGAGTCAATATTGATATATAGGCAGGGGTCGCTGCTTGATTCCTGGAATCCTTGAGCTTTGATCCAAAAGGTCAGTGTTTTGTATCAATTCTTTGGAGACTGTTTGAGACCATATAACAATTTTTTGAGTTTGAGATAGGGTGATTTCCTGAGCGAACCTTCAGGTGTCCGAATAATAACAGTTTTTCTGAGAGGAGCATGGAGAAAAGCGCCTTTAACATTGAATTGAGTGAAGGTCATTTTCTCCTTCAAGCCGTATAGAAGAGTGATTGGTAGAGAGCCGAGTTTGCCGGTAGGTGCCCAAGTTTCATCGTAATCAACGCCTTGAACCTGATTGAACCCTTGTACACATAATCTTGCCTTGTACTTCACCGGTTCGCCGTGGCAGTTTTCCTTGACTTTGAAGACCCATGTGGTGTTTAGAATGTTTTCCGGAGTACCGTAATACTATTCCCATACGTCTTGTGATTTGATGGATTCCAATTCTTCTCTCAATGCCTTCTCCCACTTAGGCCATTCTGGACATTTCTGAGCAGCCTTATAGGATGGAGGTTTGTAATAGTGATGAAAACCATAGCATTGAGGTTTTCGAGTCTCACGCTTTGGTCGTTGATAGACTTCAGGGCTATTCAGAGCGGGAGATGGGACCTGAGAGGGTTCTGTTTGAAGATTGGAATAATCTGAATCAAGAGAGATGGAATCGTCTTGAGGAGAGTCCGATTCAGAGGATTTGCAGTTAGGATCTCTAGCTGGGAATTGTTTGTTGGGAGAGGAGAAATTAGAATTGTTGGAGCCTTGACAAGATTGAGAGAAAATGTTGGTTCCAGAAGGCTCCAGAAGAGGAAAGTTGCTTGTATGAGTCTTGAGGAACGTGACGTGCTTTGTTTCAAAAATGGAACCTAATGAGTTAAGGACAAGATAAGAGTGAAAGGTTGGATTGAACCCAACTAGTATCCCTTCATGTCCCTTTTCATCAAACTTGCAAACTTTTTGCATGCGATTAGCCAAGTAGACCAGAGGAGAACCTACAGGTCTCAAGTAGTTAGTGGGAAGCTTCTTGCCAAACATCAGTTCCCAAGGAGAGAGAAGATTACCTTCTCTTGGTATCTGGTTAAGCATGAAGCAACAGCTTCTCGTGATGACATGCAAATAGTTTTTTGGCACTCGAGAGGAAGAAAATGTTGATCAAGCAGATTTGACGATTGTTTGATTTGCTCTCTCAGCACGGCCGTTGTGTTGCGAGTGGTAGGGTTCAGAGGTTATGAGTTTGATATGTTTGGTTTTAGCGAATTCATTGAGGGTAGCATTAGTGAACTCGGAGCCTTTGTCAGAATAGATCTCTGATGGGTAGTACTTGAGTCTTTTGAATTTGATCTCCAGTACATTGATGATTGTATTGGTGGTTTCATACTTAGAGTGTAAAGGAAAAGCGGCAAGGTAACCGGAATGATTGTCTACTAGGGTTAACATGTATCAATGGCCAGATTTGGATTGGGGGGAGATTGGTCCAACTAAATCAAGGTGGATTCATTCAAGTGGGAGATTGGATAAAGTAGAAACAGCGGGAAAGGATGAGTGTGTAATCTTACTTTGTGCACAAGCGTCGCATTGGAATTGTGATAAGTCTTCAACGATTGAAGAGATCTTTTAAGATGGGTCAAAGAGTGGAGACAGAGGCATGACCATATGTCTTGTGGATTTCCATCAGAGATAGATGTGGAGAAATGGATCTTGAGAGGATTGAGCAATGTGGTTGATTACATTGTTAGATCCAATGGACTGTGGTTTCTTGACTACAAAGAGATTGTCTCGAATTAATCCATTGAGTATGATTGACCCATTCTTTGTGATGGAGAACTTGTCACGGATTTGAGATAGACAACATCCTTTCTTTGCTAGAAGACCAGGGCTAATGAGATTGACTACAATATCGGGGACAAAGACACAGTCTTCCAGAGTGATTATAGAATCCTTCCATTCCAATCTTACAGTAACATTCCCTACAATATTGAGACTTGCTTCAAGCTTTCCAGTTTTGATCACTTCATTTTCTTCTTGAAGTTGGAGATGGGTGGAGTATCTGCGGTCATTGAACACGTGAATGTTGGCACTGGAATCAAGTAGGAGGTTGGGAGTGTTGTCGGCGTTGATCCATAGAGTCAGAAGAGCATGGTAATTGATAGTTGGTTGTGGTTTCTTGTTTTTATTTCTCCATTTGTTCTGCTGTTCTGTCCACCAGCTAGGCGCGATTTGAGGATGCAGATGAAAGCAAGAGGATTTGGAGTGTGGGGCGTTTGGATCATGATACCCCTCCTTGCATCGCATCTTTACCTTCTTATCCTCTCGATTATTCTGGTGTCTTTTAGTTACTAGAGAGAGGGTGGATGTGGTTTTAGAAGCTTTTTGTTGGGCTTTTCTTTTGTCATTGTATTGAATTAGATGGTTGTGGACAACCTCTATCGTTATCAGCTTCTCCACGTGCATGATCTGTTGTTTGAGATTCTTGAGACTTGGAGGAAATTTGAATAAAACTAGATAGGCAAGAACATCTTTGGGTAATTCTATTCCTACGTTGTGCATCCTAGTTAGAGCCTTCTTGGTATCCGTTACAAAATCCTCCATGGCATGATTGTTGAAAGTGATGTGAAGGAAGTGGTTGAAGATTCTGGAACAATTGGCAGTTTCAGATGACGCAAACCTACGGGTTATATTGACCCAGAGAAGTTTAGATGAATTGAAGTTTTCCAAGTTGACAACATTGGTGTGCGTAGTACTGTCTAGTTTTGAGAGAAGAACGGCCCGAATATCTCAATCCTGCTTCATAGACATTTGGCCTGTATTACTGGTGATAGCGTCCTTGACGTCCTTGAGGTCAAAAAGCATGAGCATTTTATCCCTCCATATGAAATAGTTTTTGTCATTGAGAAGAGGAAAAGCGTCGACCGCAGCTTTCAGAGAGACTTGATGAAAGTAGTCTGTGGCTCCCGTTGGTTTGGTCATCTTGATAATTTTGGTTTTTCAGGGGACTTTTGGCTTTTAACCGTGATAAAAATTCCAAGATAAGTTTAAGGAGTAAACCAACAGACTGTATTTCAGAGTTAGAGTCATAATTCAAAAGAGAAGAACATAGCTATGAAGAATGAAAATAAAGAAAGAAAACAGATGCCAACAGCACAGCCAGATAGGATAGAGGGTCAAGTTAATCAGGACAAGAAGGACATGTTCAGAGTAGATGGATAGACTATAAGAAGCAGTTCTGTGGAAGTATCGTCAGATTCTCTTGGTAGATGAGTGATTGATGTCGGGTTGTCTTACCGGGCAGAGATCATGACTAAGGCTGAGATCAGATAGATGAGAGGAGATTTGACAAGGAGAAGGACTGAGATAAGATTGAAGAGAGGAGATTTGACGAGGAGAAGGATGAGGGCGAGAATAGATTTGACGAGGAGAAATGGCGGCGTATGAGCGGATGGTTCAGGAAGAGCAGACCAGACAAGATGAAAGAGAAGTAAACGTGAGGAAAGAAGGAGACCGGAGAATCATGGAAAACAGAAAATCCAAGACACAACAAAAAAGACAGAGAGAACAAGAAAAGAAATAGAAACCGTCCCCGGAGCCCCCCGGGGGTCTCCTCACAGTGCGGGAATCTGTTGAGATCTCAACACTCTCATTCAAAACACTCAAAATAATGATTTTAACTCAAAACACTCAACATAATGATATTCAAAATGTGATCAACCTTTATATTAATAGAACTTTTTAGCTGCATTAGAATTACAATTTTTATAAAACCCAATGATGAAATGAAGTCAACATCTATAATCTCTATAATCTAGAATAAATTTGCAGTTGATCTTTGAGATGATCAACCCAACCAGAGGCTTTTTTAGAAATCAAGGAACGTGGTTTTGCTACAATGGACAGGATTGAAATCATTTCTTCCTCAAGTACTAATAAAACCCAGTGGTCATTGTTTACAAAGGAAATGAAAATTGAATCTGATTGATCAGTACCACAATTTTTCATTGGAGTATAAGTATTGCATGAATCCAATGAAATAAAACATATAGGTCTGGAATATGTGTCTGTTATGATTTGAGCCATATCTATTTTAGCCAGCCATTTTGAGGAGGGAATCTTTTTGTTGATGTCTTCAACATCAAGTAATTTTTGAAACTTTTCAACCTCCTTTGCACCACCAAGCATCTTAATGTAGCATGATTTATTTTTCTCTGATGTTTTAATGATCTCCTTCATAACTTTAAACCAAACATTTTCTTCATAACCAAGAGATTTAGCAATGACTCTAAATCTGCGATTCCCATCTCCAATTGGATCCCAAAACTGACCCAAGAACTTATGGAATTTCTTGGTTATTTCATTGAGGTATTTCAAATTTGGTTCCTATCATGAAAACTAACTTATTATTGATTTCTTTAATCATATCAATTAAATGAATACTCACAAAAGATGAGCTTCTGGTTGAGCTTTGCTGCACGTTCTCTCCCTCCAAAGAGGAGTCTGATTCCAAATTAAGTGATCCCAATTCACTTTCAGTCTCTTGCTCTGAACTATGAAATTCAGCTTCAAATTCTTCCAAATTTGACTCAAAATTCATCGTAAGTTAGTAACCAAGTTCATTAAACCAAAAAAATGAACATATCCCAAAAGAAAAGACTTACAATATTTTGTCTTTTCTTGTTTGGAGCCCTTCTAGTCCTTTTTTCCCCCTTGATTTTTTTTTCAAAATGCTCAAACAAAGATGGTTCTTAACGCCTATCTGTCAATTTTGGCCTGCCCCTACTTCATTGTAAGACTTTGGGTTCAAGTATTGGCTTCAATTGATATTTCATATCTTCTGAATGATATACTTCAAAAGGCTGCTTTGTTCATGAGCTGGAGATTCCAAGATCATTGCATTCACATTTTCACTTAACTGAGGAATTCTTAGCATTTAATTGACAGTGCACAGGAAAAATTCAAAAGGATCAACCATCAGTGAATTAGGATTCATTAGTCAAAAAGCATTAATCACATAGTGATTTTAACAATCCAACTTAAGCCAACTCACAGAACTAGAACTGCAAGGGTCATAGTTCAACGTCCACTGAGGATGAACATCTTTGGGTACACAGATCCTCTGAATGCTAGAGGGTCACCTATTTGGTGGGAACAGTGCAAACCCATAGTCTTGGAATATCACTTGGTGCACACTTTGCCATCATGATCATGTTTGAATTTCTCAAATTGTTCCCTAATAAGATGAATTTCCTCTAAAGACAATTTGTAACCCAATGGTAACAGTTCAGGTTGAAGAACTGTCCCTAAATTAATTCGAGATTTATAAATGATGCATGAACCAATTTCATTTGATTTAAAACTGTTCTGTCAAGGCTTTTCCAAACATCCAATAGATTTCCCAAAGAGTTTGCAAGGAATTTTTTGAGAGTTGCATGGGCCCCTTCAACCCAAGGTTTTGTTTTGTTTCCAAAATCTGGGTTTATACAAGTCCACGCTGTTAAAAATTTCTCTTTGATAGGGAAAATATTATTTTTGATATACTCAATTATATCCTCATAGTCATTCAAGAAACAATATACAAGTCAAGAGGTCAGAACCCAAAAGGAGGAAGAATAAGAAGAAGTGATTTGGACCTACTCTGAGTTCCGCATCATTGAACTCCGCCTCCTCCGCCTCCTCCTTGGTCTTTGAGGCCCCATAATTTTCCCAGAGATTCATAAACCTTTTCCATCCTTCAACGTCAATAACAAAGCATGATTTGAAGTTTGCTTGTATGTTTTTAGACAATTTCCAAGTGAAACATTGTCTTGATGACTCAGGGAAACTAGATGCAATAGCACAAATCAGAGCTTTTTCATGGTCCGTCACAAATAATTTTGGAATTCTCTCAGGATCATAAGCCAACTCCTTTAATGCATTTACAGACCAACTATATAACTCAAAATGTTATTTTGTTATAAAAAGAAGAGCTTCTTTGAAGTTTTTCCAATTGGCTGTCCTTCCTACAACATGCAATAGTGGGGTTTTTTACTTATTGGTCTCATAAGTACAATCCAAAATAGAAATATGATGGAATTGTTTTGAAATCTAAACTTCCTTAGGATTTTCTAAGTACAGGGCCTAAAAGTGACCCTCTCCACTGAAATTTGACCTTTGAATCCAACTTGTTTCTTAAAGCTGTTCATAGAGTACCTCCATAACCCTTTTACCTATAGTTCTGCAAGCGTTACCTTCTGCTTAGTTTTATAGATTGTTTGTTCATCAACATAATCTGGCCCATCAAACTTGCTCAATTTTCTCTTAAGTTGTAACGTATTCAGATCATCTTTCATGCCCTGCTTAAGTAGATCCAAGGCTTTCCCAGAGATTCTCCTCAGTTGAGGATGGACAGAGGAATTTTCAGATGCTTGATAATTATGTTGGTTTATTTTATAGGAGATTTTCCACAAGGGGTCTGCCTTTGTGCAACTTGCATGAATTGAAAAATTCAACTTAACCTTCCTTGTGTGAGTTTGTCTAGACTTTTTGGTAAGAAGCTCTCCTGAATAGGAACAATGTCTATCACAGGCTAAATCCACATATTGGTCACGCTTTGAGTTAAAAATTGTTAAAGAATAACCATGCTTCATTTCCCATTTTTGACAATATTTTTGTGCCTCTTCCCTAGTAGGAAAAGCTCTCGCAGGAGGTGGGTCAAGGGATCTGTCATAGTTACATAGTTATATTAATGGCATGGACTCCATCAGTTTCAAGCAAATCAAATCCGGCAAAGACCAGTAGCATAAAATTTTACTCACAACCAGAGGTCAAATCCCACTGTTAAACATTTTGTTCCTCAATTTCCACTCTTGATGAGGATTCAATTGGGGATTCCAATTTTTCATTACCCATATCCTTTTTTTTCTTTTTCCAAAGCTTTGTTGATGGCACTATAAATGTAGACCTTCCATTCAGCCATGTCAGAAGAGGGAGGGATTGCCACTGTTCTCATGCAAAAGAATGCAATGGTATACTTCAGTTTTTGATCCAAATTTCAATTGAACAAACAAATTTTTCTCACTTTTCAGTTGAGAAATAATTGTTTGCAGAATTTTATATGATTTCAATTGTCACTTTAATTTCACTTTGGTTTCACTTCAAAGTCTATTTGGGATTGCTAGGTGTGGAACAACAGTCCCACAAAGTATGTGTTGATCCCAAACTTGGTTTGATGGAAGCCAAGTGTGGTCCAGGTGGTGCCCAAAATTCTGGCATGACTTCTGGGGGGTTGTGCACCCCCAAAAATGGTGGTTTTGAGCTGTGTAAGGGGTAACCTGGATCAAATTAGCCGTGTTCAGGGGTTACACGGCTTCTAAACAAGCCCCAGGGGGTCTCATGTGTTTGAAACAGCCCTTTGTAGTTGTCTATGGGCCCCCACAGCTCATTTGAGCCATTTAGGGCCCTACACAACTACCACACGGTTGGAGCCATGAATTTAACATCACCCTAGACAAAAACCAAAACTTCAAAACCACCTCACCCCACCAAACCACTGGTCAAACTTCACTGGTACAATTCCTCCTCCTCACCCACAAACACCACCTCACCCATCACCACCACCTGCCCATCACCTCCACCTCACCATCACCTCCACCTAAACCACCAATCCACCTTCACCGGTACACTTCCTCCTCCTCACCCACAAACACCACCTCAACCATCACCACCACCTCTCCATCAACTCAACCTCACCAACAACCTCCACCTCACCTCACCTCACTCACTGCCCCCCTCCTCCTAACCCTGGTTAGCCCCCTCCCCCCTCTTCCTCTTCCTTCCCCTCACCAGTTGCTGATCCTTTGATCATTCAACCTTTAGGTCCCCCCTGAATCCCCATCAAGTTGAGACCCTCCTCTTTCTCCTCTCCTTGCCCCTGATCAATTGGAAAGAAATCAATTGCTTGCGGGTGGACCATCAATCAATTTTGATTGCTCTCCAGTTGAACAATTGATTGATTGGAAAAAAATCAATTGCTTGCCAGTCAACCAATTGATTGACTGGCAAGTGATCAATCAATTGGTCAACCAGCAAGCAATCAATCAATTTTTTGACTGGCAACAATTGATCTTGCCGGTTGATCAATCCATCAATTGACCCACCGGTGATTTGCCCCCCTTTCTGCTCCTCCTCCTCTTCCTAGTCCTTGAGAAGTTGACTGACATTTTTTTTTGGCAGAAAATTACCGTTAACTTTCTTCTTATTTTCTATTTTGGTTGATCATCTAAGTTTTTTATACCAGACTGATGATTTTTTTGTTTTTTTGGAAGGAGAATTTCCAGTATTTTTTTGTTATTTTCTATGTTTGTTGATAATGTAAGTGGTTTATACTGGAGTAATGACTGTTTTTTTTTGATTCAATGCAATGCAATCAGAAATTCCACTGCTTTGAACGCCATTTCTTGAAGGCCCATTCTTCACCCACCAAACTCAAAATTTTACAACTAATGGATTTCCATCTTGATCCTCACCCCAATCAAAGTATACAGGTGGGAGGGAAAAATATGGAAGGAGATAGTTTGAAAGAAATACAGAAAAGTGGGAATAAAAGGGCTTGCCAGAGAAGGAGGGCTCAAATGTGGGATTTGGAAATTGCATTGGAAGTGACTGAGGAAACAATTAATGAAAAGGTTGTTTGATCTTCACGCAAACTATGTCCCTTGAAAATTTATCCATCCATTTTCAAGAAAAGTCAAAAGCCCACCCCTGAAGAGTTGCAAAAGGCCAAACAGAAGATCAAACCGTTGCATTTATTCAGCTCTGGAAAAGCATATGTTCAAGATTGATTGGATCATGAGGCTATGGTTTCCATCATCCATTTTATCCCTTTGAATGAACTCTATGAGCAAGAGAAGAAGGACATCAACTCAGTAACAACATTCCTTCACCAATCCAAAAAATTTATCAACACTTTTGGTCCCTCAAGATCTTGTGGTGGGAAAATGTGGGTAATTGGATTGCAAAAATTGATGGACCCTTCTGAAATATTTGGGCAATATTTCAAGAAAAATGCTGTCAAATCTTCCCTTAAAGAGTATTATTTTTTGAGCCTTAGGTCTGACAAGGTCTCTCAAATATTGGTCCAAATGTATCAAAAATTAGCCAAACTTGCCTTTGATTCCAACCGGGAATCTATGATGGAGAACAAAATTCCTTACTTCTCCTCATTGGAATCCAGATTTGTCTATGATGCTTTTGACTTCTCACCTCACATCACCTTCCCCTCAGACTCCTTCTACAGCTTTCCCCATATTGACCAAGGTGGTGTCTCTGACTATTCCTTTTAACTTGTGGTCCCAACCAAAAAATCAAATGGAAAAAGTATGGACAAAAAGGATGAATATCAAATATCCAATGGCCAATTTGTGTTTCCAGACTTGGGTTTTGGGATTGATTTCATAAAAAAGGGTATTTTGAAATGGTTTGGGCAGCAAACAATTACAATAGCTGTACTTTTCCTGCAGTGGATACTGCCACCAATACTATTATGGCCATGTCCATGAAAATCAATAGAACAACTAAAAAAAATAGCAAGGACTTGGCCAGTGTCGGGATATATCTTAGGAAAAAAATATGAATCAAAATAAAAAAGATTTGTTCATTTGTGGTTTTAAAAATACTCTCAAACCTTGTTTCAATCAAAAATAATTTTTTTTTTTTATTTTTGAAATTTTTATCAAATTAAATATATTTACAAGGAAAGCAATTGAGTAATTTCCTTTCTTTCAGCCACATTTCTACTGCTACCAATACATGCCCTTGCTACCAATAACCTATCTTTTTTTTCCGTGGCTAGCCTTTCCCTCTCCTTTTCAATTTTGACTTTCTCTTGATCCTTCTTCTTTTCCTCTTTTTGAAACTCTAGCTTTGCCTGTTTGATTTTCCACTCAACATCCAACTTGTGTTGATGAGCCAAACTCTCATGTTTCCACTTTTGACAATCAATAGCCAGTTGATAATCCCACTTCTCCTTTTCAAATTGAAGTTTTTTGGATTCTATTTGTGATTTCACTGTTTTTTGGAGGGGAATAGTAATGAGCTTGATTTTGAAAGAAACACAATCAATCAATTTTACTTGAATCTTGCTTCTCCATGATATCCTCAAAGCTAGAAAAATTTGAAGTGTTTCTCCTCTTTTTATGGCTATTAGGGTTGAGGTTGATGGAATTGGAGGCCTTTCCCTTTCCCTTTCCAGAGGAGTTTTGTGCGGGAACATCCTTTCTCTCATTTGCAGGTGATGTGGGAGGCCCCATTGGCTTGGGTATTTGGCCATTCAGGAACAGATGAGCCTGTTTTTTTACAATCTGAATCAGCCAGGATTAACCAGACAGGAGAGAAAAGATCCTGGTTCCTTACTTGAGAAGATGATTCCAATGGTGGTGATACAGGAATAACTTTCTTCTTGTTGGCCAAGTTTTTAAGTTCTTCCACGCCAGGAAGAGAGCAATCCAAAGAAGGAAGTGAGGGGTCCAAGGAAGGGTTTAAATTGTTTATCAATGCTGATTTAGACGTTATTGGAGCTGATTCTGTTGGAATATCATCCTCCACATCAGATTTGGGCCACTCATAGGTTTCATTGAGATCATAATTGCTAGGCCAAGCATTGACAGCCAGGTCCTCAGCATCAACTGAATCTGATTGTTGGGCATATGAAGCATCTAGAGGGATGATATTGGCCTTCTTTCCAAAGATTTCATCCATTTCAACATAAAAAGGACAAATGGTAGCCAACCTATCAACCACCAAGTCGATTCCCTTTGCTTTATCGAGTCGGTGATACCAAAGCTGGTGGAGATTGACATTGAGTGGGCTTTTCTGTATTTGATTCCGAAGTTCTTGAATGGCTCCCGCATCTATTTGGATGAAAGATCCAGCCTACATTTGGTTTTAATCCTGAATTAATTGGCCCTCAGGAGATAACCATCAACCTTAGAGGATGGAGGTCAGCCAACTTGTGTTGCATTGTTGGATCCAAAGCAAGTGTTGTAGTTGGAGGGAATTTGAGCCAGTTTACCAGGATGATGTGATCAGCTCTCTTGAGCTGACTTGAGCCTTTGGGAACTGATGGGTGAGGATTGTTGGATTTTGAGTTCCTGAGGTATTTTTTCTCTGGTTTAGTGGACTTTCCGGGGGAGAGTTGCTGAGGGGACATTTAAAAAGAGTAAGTGGGATGAAGTGCTGAAGAAATAAATCAATGAAAGTTTGGAAGTCATGAAAGGGGGGATGAAGTGATGAAGCAATGAAGCAATGAGAGGATGGATTTGATGAAAGAAATAAAGTGATGAAATTGATAAAGAAAGGTGAGATTGATGAAGTGATGTAGCGCAATGAAGAAATGAGAGTGATCAATTGATGAGGCTAGCAATGAAGCTATGAGAGTGATGAATTGATGAGGATAGCAATGAAACAATGAGAGTGATGAAATGATGAGGATAGAAATGAATCAATGAAAGTGATAAATTGATGAGGATAGCAATGAATCAATGAGAGTGATGAAGTGATGAGGACAGTGATGAAGCAATGAGAGTGATGAAGTGATGAGGATAGAAATGAAGCAATGAGAATTATGAAGTGATGAGGATATCAATGAAGCAATGAGAGTGATGAAGTGTTCCAATAAGTTTGGAGGATGAAACCATGGGTGATGATTTGGAATGACACATGGTTCAGCTGTTGAAGGCCTTTATATAATTTGTTTGAAAAAACCCATTTATTATCAGGTAAGTTTGACATGTCTGATGTGAAATAAGTGGGCTTTTTTGATTTTTAATGGGGTGTTTGAAATGGAAGATTTGCATTGAAAGCTGCCATTAAAAAATGGTGTCTTTGCTTAACTTTGATATGCAGCATAAATAAATAATTTAAATAATAACTTAAAAAAACTTCTTATTAATCAGACCCAACTGGCTTCCTGTGTCTCCTTGATTTTTCAAAGGGCTCAGTCTGAACTTATGGCTTTAAAATTACTTATCCATGCCTTTCTTCAAATAAATCATGATTTTTGTATCTTTTTTTCCCAAAAATGATGTCCTCCTGGAAATTGGTGTGGACAGAATATTTTTTTCTTACTAAATAAGGGAATTGTGGCATGTATTCCCAATTTTCAAAAGCATTAAAACCTTAAAAAGCTGTTCCAGTTTAGGAATTGCAGGATTATAATCATTTAGGGTATGGAACAACATTTATAGTTTTGAGGGACATCCTGGTGTTGGAAAAACTGTGACTTGAGAATTTTCACATGCTTTGATGGTTCCAAAAACTCCCTGGGGTGGGAAAAATACTTTTTAAGAATTATTTGGGCTTTTCAAGGCTTGGAACTGTTGATTCAGGCCCTGGGGGGCCAAAATAAGGCCTTCAGACCCCCTTTGAGGTCTGTCTGGGTTATAATGGTTTTAGAATAAAAATTTGAAACCCAATTAATTTCATTTAACCTGAAAAATTATAATAAATATCAATTTTGTGAAAATAGGTCAAAACCAAGCTTAAAAATTAAAGAAGAACCCTCATTCATAATAATAAGAATAGGGTATATCAGAGTTAGCAAAAAAGCCATCAGAAACCCAGCATTTCTTTTGAAAAAACCCGCCATTTTTAATGGTGGGTTTCTGAAATACACATACCCCCTAACTGGTGTATTTCAAAATGGAAGGTTTCATGAAAATGGCGGGTTTCAAACATCAAACTCACCATTTTCATCCATCCGCCATCCATTGCATGCAAAATAACCATCCAAACCTCAACCTCAGCAAATCCATACCAATCATATCTCCATCACATCACACACATCTCATCTCCATTGCTTCACATCTCCATTGCTTCACATCTCAATCCGTTCACATCTCCATTGGTTCGAATCTCTTGCTTCACATCTCCATCTTCACACAAATCCCATCATCATCTCATCACCCCACATCACATTGCCATCTTTCTCAAAATTTCCAATCAAAATTAGGGGCAGTGTCAGCTTGCTACTATTGCAGAGCAAGCTGCAAAAGTAACTAAAATAACATAAAAATAATAATAATACAACTAACCTAAGAATGAGTAGGAAAACCATAAATATTATTACAGAAATGGATTCCCCATCCAAAATTAGGTAGGGTCACTCACTGACCCCACCCTTGAAATCCAACTCCTTATATTATTAAATAATTAAGAAAAAAACAATCAAAATGCTACGGCTCCAGTATTGAGCTTTTTGGCCAATTGAATATTTCACACACATTGTCACGTATAGGTTTCACACCTAGAATTCAGTCAGAATTGAGGTGTTGTGTATATTTTAGGGGTTACGGGCGGAAATGTGTTTTGTCACAATTCCCGCACGCAGCCGCGGCAGCCACAGCACCCGCGCGCAGCGGAGATAAAGCCAGGTCAACCTGTCAAGGTCATGTACGCAGCCCCGGGCCTCTGACAACTATGCAGCCGCGGGACTACGGGCTGACATAGTGACAGGCGGCCCGGGTACCGCGTAAACAGGCTACAACACACACGGGAACTTGTTACATATGTAATAAAGGTTCCTGTGGATAGTAGACTGTTTAAATATACATAATATTATATAAAAATATCTAAATAATCCTTACACATATTTTTATTTAATATGATGCAAAGTATCAAGAATGTCGAAAATAAGACAATGACAGCTTCAAAAAATATATTAAAGTACTTTAATATACTTTTGTGAAAATTGCTATACATCAACATCTTTGTGACATACTAAGAAAGATAATGATGTAATAATACTACATGAATTCTCATGACTTATATTTTTAAGTAATTATCTTAATAAATCAACTGGAACTTGTAGATAAAGAGTAAAAACAATATTATGAATTTTACTCCAGTTATATGATACATAATGAGAACTTACTTGACATCAAAATGTTCGTAGATATGTCTAATAATATGATTATCATATAACTGGGAACATATACTAAGGATAATTAATTAAATGAAACATAAATAGGACAGATTAGTGTTATTCACACGTCCTAATGTCCATTATAAGGTAGAATAATTCCCATACCCTAAGGAATTAGATGCTACCCGGGCTATAGCACCAAGGGCACATGAAAGGCTACCCCTGGTTACCCTTCTAGCCTTAGTGTCCGTCCCTTTGAGCACCTACAACCCTCAGAAGGACCATATTGGGACTCCAAAAACTATAAATACAGAGCTCTTTTGAGGATGTTGATGGGCAGAGACCCAGTAATATTCATATCCAGACGCCGTGCCAAGGTAATCAAATACTTATAAGAGATAATTAAGTGATTTATGGCAATTTCTGATCTGTAATATCTGTCTTCAAACTCCTTTTTATCAATTAAGACTGCTGAACAACCTTATAACCCCAGTATACATGTTTAACCCATCAGTACACGTCCCAAACAGATACCCAAAGGATTTAATAATATACCAGTGAGTATTATTATCCTTTCTCTGTCGTGGTAGCTTGGCTACAAGGCCCTACCACTCCATTGTGTATTTTATATACATATTATATTTGGGTATAATAATCTTTAAACTAAAGAAACCAAAGTAACCAGGACTACATGTTTTCATACTGAAATCCCTGAAGAGAGGTGTTAAAGATCCCCAATATAATTGTGGCCCCTCTATAAATATTTAATAATCAATTTTGATTTGAAACAATAAACAATAACCAAACCATTTAACCTTGCAATAAGCTTAATCCAAGTATTCTACAGATTTTTGCTGCAATTATTAAATAATATATTTATTATTTATAATATCACCTCTGGTAGCTAAATGATAGCAAGGGTCTTGGCATCCAGGAGGCTGACAGGCAGCAAGTTGAAAATGCAAGAAAGATGACTGAACTTTTATTACTATTGGACTCCCATTCAGACTCTGATTCAGACTGAAATTTTGAATCAACTTGATTGGCTTTGAATGCTCTATTACAAAAGCAATACATGGTTCCAAGAAGAAAAACTCTCCACAAACCTATGTATGAAAGGAACAAGCTTCATCTCCTCCCCAACTTAAGCTTCCAGAAACTGTTCCAAACTGTATTGCCTTCATTCATGAAAATTTTGGAAATGATTGAAGACCACCAAATCTTCCAGAACCATTCTTGAAATTCTCAAAGTGATCCAGCTTTCCAACTGGCTGTTTCTCTTTGTTTATTTTGATCAAATGGAAAGGGAGCAGAAATTCATCAATTAGATATATTCTCAGTTTGTTATGGAACCATTTACTCATATATGAAGAGTGTCATGATTGCTATCCTATCTTTCCCTTGCTCAGTCCTTTCTTGGCAAACCAAAGTAGAATGTTGGGAGATATCTCAAGTTATGTAGACTGAAGTCTTTCCTGGTTGCCTTGGTTTTGTTGAAAGAACCATCATCCCCTTGAGCCAAAAACCCAAGCTAGATGCCAACCACTATTTTGATTGCAAAAATAGGCAATTGATTCATTCTTTTCCAATGACTGTGATAAAACTTTGGATCACAAACTGACCACATACAATGCATCTCTTTGATTAGATACTCTTTGGCCCTACAAATTGTTTGCAATAACAACAAGGAGTTCATATCCCTCCATGCTGGCCTTCCAGGTTATTTTCATGATTCATACATGTTCAATTGGATGCAAATTGCCCAACAACCAGAGAACTACTTGACCAAGATCAATACCTTCTGGAAAATTTGCCTTATTCTAGTGGAAAATATGTGGTTCCAGCGTACTGAAATGTTTCAAATGTTTTGTCCAATGATCAAGGAAAAACCAAATTCAACTATCATCTTTCCAAATAACAAGTTTGGATTGAGCATGCCATAGGAATCCTGAAAGGAAGATGGGCTAGCTTATGGGAGATGCAAAACCAGCTTCAAAATTCAAAGGACATGAAGATCCTCATCAACTGGATTACCAATTGTGTAATTGTTCACAACCTTCTTGCCAAAATCAAGGATGAATGGGACAAAATATTTGAAGAATATATTCCTGATCCTCGTCAAGTCATCCCCATCTTGTATTTTACCTCATCTTTTGCAATGAGAGAGCGGATTCTACCACTCACACTTGCTCACTTTGATGTTTAGCATTTGGTTTTTAAATAGGTTAAATATTGGTTTTGGTTCTAGTTGTTCAACCAAACATCCAAGACTGACTTGGATTTTTTTTTTTGGTGGACTTAGACAAAAACAGAACCAAAACTTCCAAAAAACCCACCTCACCCCACCAAACCTCCAAAAAACCCACCTCACCCCACCAAACCACCAGTCCACTCTCCTCCTCACCCTCCAATGGTCCACCTCCACCTCACCCATCACCTGCACCTCACCCTCAACCTCCAACTCACCCACCACCTCCACCTCACCCCCCATCACCACCTCACCTCACCCCACTCACTTCCTCCCCTCCTCCTTTGGTCGGCAACCCTGGTAAGCCCCCTCCCCCTCCCCCTCTTCCTGCCCCTCACTGGTTGCTGATCCTTTGATCAATCAAACTTCGGGTCCCCCTTGACTGCCTTGCTCAATCCCTCAGTTGAGCCCCTTCCATCCTCCCTCCCCCTCACCCCCTCCCACTTGCTCCCAAAACTCTCCTCCTCACCCACCACTGGTCCACCTCCACCTCACCCATCACCTCCACCTCACCCTCCAACTCCACCTCACCCTCCACAACCACCTCAACCATCACCTCCACCTCACCCTCCACCTCTCCCTCACCCACCTCACCCACCATCACCACCTCACCTCACCTCACTGCCTCCCCTCCTCCTTTGGTTGGAAACCCTGGTAACCCCTCTCCCCCCTCTTCCTCTTCCTTCCCATCAACATTTGCTGATCCTTTGATTGATCAACCTTTAGGTCCCCCCTGACTGCCTTGCTCAATCCCTCAGGTGAGCCCCTTCCCTCCTCCCTCCCCCTCACCCCCTCCCCCTTGCTCCCAACTAACACCCCCCCCCTTGGCTTGCCAACACCCCCCCTTGCCTCCTTTGGCCAACCAACAACGGGCTGCCCCTCCCTTGCTTGCTTGGCAGCCAGCCCCCCCCTTGCTTGCTTGGCGGCCATCCTCCCCCTTGCTTGCTTGGCCAACCGCGCCCCCCCTCCCCTCCTTCAGCTGACCAACCCCCCCCCCCCTTGCCTCCTTTGGCCAACCAACAACAGCCTGCCACCCCCCTTGCTTGCTTGTCAGCTGCCCCCCCCCTTGCTTGCTTGGCCAACTGCATGACAACGGGCCGCCACCCCCCTTGCTTGCTTGGCAGCTGCCCCCCCCCCCTTGCTTGCTTGGCCAACTGCCTGACAACAGGCCTCCACCCCCCTTGCTTGCTTTGCAGCGGCCCCCCCCCCTTGCTTGCTTTGCAGCGGCCCCCCCCCCTTGCTTGCTTGGCAGACCACCCAACAAAGGGCCGCCCCCCCTGACTTGCTTGGCTGACTGCACTGCCCCCTCCCCTCCTTCAGCCATCCAAACAAAAACAGGCCACCCCCCCCTTGCTTGCTTGGCAGCCAGCCCCCCTCCCTTGCTTGCTCTGCATCTGGCCCCCCTCCCTTGCTTGCTTGCTTGGCCAACAAACGCCCCCCCTCCCATCCTTTGGCCCTCAACAACCTGCCCTGCCTCCTCTATTGACCAATCAACAAAGGCCCCCCCCTCCTTTGGCAGACCGCCTCCCCCCCATTGGCAAACCAAACCACCACCCCCCCCCCCCCCCCATTGGCTGGCCAACCCGCCGCCGCCCCCTCCTTAGCCAATTGACCAAAGTGAGCCCCATGACCCCCTTCTCCTTCTCCTCCTTCCGCTCATTGATTGATCAATGACTCTGACTGACCTTTTTTTGGGGTGGGCTGTCATCATTGATGAACCATTATTTATTTTTCTACTTTTGTTGATCTTCCAAAATGATTGAAACATGGCTGATGTTAGTTTTTTTTTTTTTTTTTTTTTAGATTCCCCTCAATGCAACACCCATTTTGACACCCATTTCTTTCCATGCCTGCCCTTTTTTTGCATGACCCATTCTTCTCCCGCCATTCTCACAATGTTATACAACAAATCAAATCCCATCTTGATCCTCAAACCAAGCAAAGCAGTTGCATGGGAGGGAACAAGATGGAAGGAGATACGTTAAAAACATGAAGAGAGGTGGAAAGAAGAGGGATGAACCTTGCTTCTCCCGCCATGCTCCAAATGTTATACAACCAATCAAATCCTGTCTTGATCCTCACCCCAAGCAAAGCTTTTGCATGGGAGGGAAAAATATGGAAGAAGATGTGTTGAAAAACATCAAGAGAGGTGGAAAGCGGAGGGCTCTTTGGCAAAAGAGGGCCCAAATGAGAGAATACAAAATCTCTTTGGAAGTGGCTGAAGAAGGGTTTTTGGAAAAGATTCTATGGTCTAGACAACAACTGTGACCTTTGGATTTGTACCCTGCTCTTCCTTCTGAAAAGAAATAGAAAAAACAAAAGCCCCCCCCTGAGGAGTTTGAACAGGCCAAACAGAAGATTGAAAAGTTCTATTTCTTCACTGGTGGAAAACTTTCTGTTCTTGACCAAACCAATCATCAAGACTATCTTGTGGCTGTAATCATATTTCTCCCTTTGAATAAACTCTCTGAGGAAGAGAAGAAGAACATCAACTTTTTGGCAACTTTCCTTCACCAATAAAAAAAAAAATTCAACACTGTTGGCCCCTCAAGATCTTGGGGTGGGAAGCTGTGGGCTATTGGACGAAGATAATCAATGAACCCTTCTAAGCTGTTTGGCCTATATTTGAATAAAAAATCTATTCAAAATTCCCCTGAAGAGTATGCTTTCCTCAACCTTAGGTTGGACAAAGTCTCTCAAATCCTATGCCAAATGTTTCAAAACTTAGCCAAAATTGCATTTGATTCAAACCGGGAAATAATGATGGACCACCACATCCCCTCCTGCTCTTATTTGGAATTTGGATCCTGGCTCACAGCTTTTGACTGTTCACCACATATCACTTTCACCTCCAATGGCTTCTACAACTGTCCCCATATTGACAAAGGCAACCTCTTAGACTATTTTTTTTACTCATGGTTCCAAAATAAAAATCCAATGGACAAATTATTGACAACAAGGATGAATATCAATTATCTTATGGTCAATTTGTTTTTCCTGACTTAGGATTTGGTATTGATTTCAAAGAAAAATGTATTGTAAAAATGGTTTGGGAGGCAAATAAGTATCAAAACTGTGCTTTTTCTGCTGTGGACACTTCCATTCATACAAGGATGGCTATTTCCATGCAAATCAACCAAACCACCAGTAACACCTTCTGGGACTTAAAAAGTGGGGAAATATACTCTAGAAAAGAAAAATGTAAATAAAAATAAAAAATATTTGTTTATTGGTGGAGTTTCAAATAGTATTGAATTTTTTAGTAATCAAAAAAAAAATTTATTTTTTTATTATTAAAATTTTTAAAGTAAATTTATTTTTCAGCTTTCTACTATTGCAGATCAAGCTGCAAAAGTAACAGAAATAACATGAAAATAATAAATATTAAATTAACCTATAAATGAGTAGGAAAAACATAAATATTTATGCAGAAATGGGTTCTCCACCCAAAATTAGTTAGGGTCACTCACTGACCCCACCCTTGAAATCCAACTCCTTATATTTTTAAATAATTAAGGAAAGAAAGACCAAAATACCACGGCACCATTATGGTACTTTTTTTCGAATTAAATATTGTACATGTATTGTCACGTATAGGTTTCACACCTAAAATTCAGTCAGAATCGACGTGTTGTGTATATTTTAGGAGTTACAGACAGAAATGTGTTCTGTCACAATTCCCGCACACAGCTGCAAAAGCCAATACACCCGCGCGCGCCGGAGCTACAGCACTGTCACCCTGTCAAAGCCGTGTATGCAGCCCTGGGCCTCTGAAAAGTACGCAGTTGCAGGACTATAAGTTGAAAAAGTGACAGGCGGCCTGAGAAACCTAGGTACCACATAAACATGCTACAACCTACACAGGAACATTCTATGTATGTAATAAATGTTCCTGTGGAGAGTAGATAGTCTAAAAATACATAAAAGTATATGAAAATACCTAAATAACCTTTACAAATATTTCTTATTAAATATAATTTAAAACACCAAGAATGTCAAAAATGAGATAATGACTATTTCTCAAAATATATCAAAATACTTTAATATGCAATTATGAGAACAACCAGACATCAATATTTTTGTTACATAATCAGAAAAATAATGATGCAAAAGTATTACAAAAATACTCATGACTTTTATTTTTAAGGAATTATTTTAGTAAATCAACTAAAATTTGAAAATAAGTAGTAAAATCAATGTTATGAATTTACTCAAATTATTTCATACATAATGAGAGCTCACCTGAAATAAGAATATCCGTAGGAATGTCTATTAAAATAATTATTAACTTACTGGTAACATTTACTAAGGATAATTAATTGTATAATAAATAAAAAGGACAGATTAGTGTTATTCACATGTCAAAACATCAATTATAAAGTTTAATAATTCCCATACCCTGTGGCTTTAGATGTTACCCTTGCTGAAGTACCAATAAAATGTGCCAAGCTGTCACTGTTTACCCTTCTAGCCTCAGTGTGTGTCCCTTTGAGCGCCTGTACCCCTCAGAAGGACAATATTGGGACTCAAAGAGCTATAAGTAAAGAGCTCTTCTGAGGATATTGATACCCAGAGACCCAGTTATATTTACATCCAGAAACTTTGCCAAGGTAATCAAATACTTATACAAGATGTTTAAGTGATTTATGGCTTTAGTTTGATTAATAATATTCTTCCCCAACCCTTTTTATCAATTTAAACTGCTGAACAACCTTATAACCCCAGTAGAGAGTTTTAACCCATCAGTGCACATCCCAAACAGGTACCCAAAGGATTTAATAATATACCAGTGAGTCTCATTATCCTTTCTCTGTCTTGGAAGCTTGGTTACAAAGCCCTGCAACTCCACCGTGTATTTTGTATACATATTATGTTTGGGAAATATATCCTTTGATAATATAAATTAAAGTTTACCAAGTAACCAGGCCTATGGTTTTTCATACTGAATTCCCTGAAGAGAGGTGTTAAAAATCCCCAATATAATTGTTGCCCCTCAATTAAAATATTTTAATCAATTTATTTATATTGATTTATAACAATAAACTATATCCAAACCAATTAAACTTGCAATAAGATTTATCCAAATATTTTAAGGATTTTTGCTGCATTTATTGAATAATATATTTATTATTTATTCTATCACGTCTGGTAGCTAAAAGATAGCATCAATCTTGGCATCTAGGAGGCTGAAAATATTTACAAGCAAAGCAAAATATTCTTTTTATTTTTGAAATTGGTTAATGTTAAATTCACGGCTACAGAGCCATTTACGCGGCTCAAAGAGCCATGTGGGACCCTAAACGACTCAAATGAGCTGTGTGGCATACTACATGGATTGAATGGGCCGTGTAGCATGCTACACAGCTCAAATGGGCTGTGTGGCAGGCTACAAGTCCCATTTGAGTTGTATGGCACGCTAAACAACTAAAATCAATGTGTGTAGCTGGCACTAAATCATAAAGAATGAATAATAAATAATAAATAATAAATAATAAATAATAAATAATAAATAATAAATAATAAATAATAAATAATAAATAATAAATAATTAATAATAAATAATAAATAATAAATAATAAATAATAAATAATAAATAATAAATAATAAATAATAAATAATAAATAATAAATAATAAATAATAAATAATAAATAATAAATAATAAATAATAAATAATAAATAATAAATAATAAATAATAAATAATAAATAATAAATAATAAATAATAAATAATAAATAATAAATAATAAATAATAAATAATAAATAATAAATAATAAATAATAAATAATAAATAATAAATAATAAATAATAAATAATAAATAATAAATAATAAATAATAAATAATAAATAATAAATAATAAATAATAAATAATAAATAATAAATAATAAATAATAAATAATAAATAATAAATAATAAATAATAAATAATAAATAATAAATAATAAATAATAAATAATAAATAATAAATAATAAATAATAAATAATAAATAATAAATAATAAATAATAAATAATAAATAATAAATAATAAATAATAAATAATAAATAAT
Source organism: Puccinia polysora (assembly GCA_025617555.3). Lineage (NCBI taxonomy): Eukaryota > Fungi > Basidiomycota > Pucciniomycetes > Pucciniales > Pucciniaceae > Puccinia > Puccinia polysora. The sequence goes on from CM062641.1 coordinate 8,952,762, forward strand.
AAATAATAAATAATAAATAATAAATAATAAATAATAAATAATAAATAATAAATAATAAATAATAAATAATAAATAATAAATAATAAATAATAAATAATAAATAATAAATAATAAATAATAAATAATAAATAATAAATAATAAATAATAAATAATAAATAATAAATAATAAATAATAAATAATAAATAATAAATAATAAATAATAAATAATAAATAATAAATAATAAATAATAAATAATAAATAATAAATAATAAATAATAAATAATAAATAATAAATAATAAATAATAAATAATAAATAATAAATAATAAATAATAAATAATAAATAATAAATAATAAATAATAAATAATAAATAATAAATAATAAATAATAAATAATAAATAATAAATAATAAATAATAAATAATAAATAATAAATAATGAATAATAAATAATAAATAATAAATAATAAATAATAAATAATAAATAATAAATAATAAATAATAAATAATAAATAATAAATAATAAATAATAAATAATAAATAATAAATAATAAATAATAAATAATAAATAATAAATAATAAATAATAAATAATAAATAATAAATAATAAATAGTAAATAATAAATAATAAATAATAAATAATAAATAATAAATAATAAATAATAAATAATAAATAATAAATAATGAATAATAAATAATAAATAATAAATAATAAATAATAAATAATAAATAATAAATAATAAATAATCAATAATAAATAATAAATAATAAATAATAAATAATAAATAATAAATAATAAATAATAAATAATAAATAATAAATAATAAATAATAAATAATAAATAATAAATAATAAATAATCAATAATCAATAATAAATAATAAATAATAAATAATAAATAATAAATAATAAATAATAAATAATAAATAATAATAATAAATGATAAATAATAAATAATAAATAATAAATAATAAATAATAAATAATAAATAATAAATAATAAATAATAAATAATAAATAATAAATAATAAATAATAAATAATAAATAATAAATAATAAATAATAAATAATAAATAATAAATAATAAATAATAAATAATAAACAATAAACAATAAATAATAAATAATAAATAATAAATAATAAATAATAAATAATAAATAATAAATAATAAATAATAAATAATAAATAATAAATAATAAATAATAAATAATAAATAATAAATAATAAATAATAAATAATAAATAATAAATAATAAATAATAAATAATAAATAATAAATAATAAATAATAAATAATAAATAATAAATAATAAATAATAAATAATAAATAATAAATAATAAATAATAAATAATAAATAATAAATAATAAATAATAAATAATAAATAATAAATAATAAATAATAAATAATAAATAATAAATAATAAATAATAAATAATAAATAATAAATAATAAATAATAAATAATAAATAATAAATAATAAATAATAAATAATAAATAATAAATAATAAATAATAAATAATAAATAATAAATAATAAATAATAAATAATAAATAATAAATAATAAATAATAAATAATAAATAATAAATAATAAATAATAAATAATAAATAATAAATAATAAATAATAAATAATAAATAATAAATAATAAATAATAAATAATAAATAATAAATAATAAATAATAAATAATAAATAATAAATAATAAATAATAAATAATAAATAATAAATAATAAATTGATAAAACTGGACTTTAAATTCACTAGAATCTTGATAAAATATTTCCAACCAGAAACTAATATTCATCTTGTTAGAATAATAAACATATAGACGAAAATTATAAAAAAAATGGAAGATGAAAACAGTACAGAAGTATAGATTCCCTACCCAAGGAATGGAAATGACACAGGCTGATGGATAATCCAAGAAGAAATGAAAAGCCTTGACACAGGCACGCCTCTGATAGAAGTAACAAGGGATCTGAAGACAATGAAAGTTAGTTGGAGAGAAACATGAGACAAAAAAGAAAAGGAATCAAACTAATGATCGCACCAAATTATTTGGAGATTGATTTAAAGGGCCAAACAGACTTCACTTGCTCCTTGAATGAGGAGTTAGGAAGCAAATAAAATGATAAAGTGAAGGTTTGACGAGAGAAGAGAAAAAAATCGTAAGGTTATTTTTTGATCAAGTTTTTAAGAGATCTGAGCCGGGCTTCCTATGTTCATATGCAGAATGGGATTGACCCGCGCGCGTTGGTGGTGAAGGTATTCAAGGTACCGCGCGTGCCTTTCTAATAGGAAGTTTAAGGACAGGGAGAAAACAAGAATTGTAAAAAAAGATAAAAGGAAAAAAATAAAAGAAAGAAATAAAAGTAAAAATAATAGAAATAAAAGAAATGATAGTTCCAAAACAGACAAAGTTCCAACATAAATAATAAATAATAAATAATAAATAATAAATAATAAATAATAAATAATAAATAATAAATAATAAATAATAAATAATAAATAATAAATAATAAATAATAAATAATAAATAATAAATAATAAATAATAAATAATAAATAATAAATAATAAATAATAAATAATAATAAAAAATAAATTATAAATTATAAATTATAAATTATAAATTATATCGAGTAGTGTATGGGCCCCCAAGTGTTGAGAGGCCCTACACGACTCGAAATGTGAATTTAACATCACCCTTTGAAATTTTTAAAGTAAATATATTTACAAGCCCAGAAATCAAGTGATTTCCTTGACTCCATCCACAGTTGTACTGCTACCAATACATGCCATGAGTACGGATAGCCTATCTTCTTTTTATGTGGCTAGCCTTTCCCTCTCCTTTTGCAGTTAGACTTCCTCTTGATCCTTCTCATTTTCCTCTTTTTGAAACTCCAACTCAGCATGTTTAATTTGCAACTCAGCATCCAACTTTTTTTGATGAGCCAAACTCTCAGCTTTTTGCTTTTGAAAATTCATAGCCAGTTGACAATCCCACTTCTCCTTTTTGAACTGAAGTTTTTCATATTCAATTTGCCATTTCACTCTTTTTCAGAAGGGAATAGGAATGAGCTGGATTTTGAAAGCAAGGAGAATCCAACATGCTTACTTGAATCTTGCTTCTCCATGATATCCTCGAAGACAGAAAATCTTGAAGTATTTCTCCTCTTTTGAAGGCTTTTTGGGTTGATGTTGATGGAATTTGAGGCCTTTTTCTGCCCCTTGGCGGTGGAGGTTTGTGTGGGAATGGTGTTGCTCTCATTTAAAGAGGATGTGGGAGGACCCATTGGCTTGATTTTTTGGCCAATCAGGAAGGAATGAGCCTGTTTTTTTACAATCTAAATCAGTCAGGATTAACCAGAAAGAAGAGAAAAGAACTTGGGTGCTTACTTGAGCAGATGTTGATGGTAGTGGCAATACAGGAATAAGATCCTCCTCATTGGACAAGTTCTCCAGTTCTTTCACCCCAGGAAGGGAGCAATCAAAAGAAGGAAGTGAGGGGTTCAAGGTCCTGTTTGACTCATCAATCAATGCTGAAGTAGATGCAATTGGTGCTGACTGTGTTGGGATATACTCCTCAGCATTGGATGGGGGCCACTGCAAGGCAAAGTTCTCATCAGGTTCCCCATTGGTAGGCTGATAATCCGCAGCCAAGTCCTTGGCATCAACTGAATCAGATTTTTTGGCATCAAAAGCAGCAAGAGGGGTGATTTTGGCCTTCTTTCCAAATATTTCATCCATTTGAATATAAAAAGGACAAATTTATTCCAACTTATCAAACACCAAGTTTATTCCTTTGGCTTTGCCAGAGTTGGTGATACCAAAGCCAGTTGATATTGACATGGAGTGGGCCTTTTTGTACTTGGCTCAATAATTCTTGAATTGCTCCCTCATTTGTTTGGATGAAAGATCCAGCCTACCATTTTTTTTGTTCTTGATTATATTTGCCATCAGGAGATAAACATTGACCTTGGAGGATCGAGGTTGGCCTACCCGTGTTCCATTTTTGTATCCAAAGCAAGCATTGTAGCTGGAGGGAATTTTGAGCCAGTTTACCAGGATGATGTGATCATCTCTCTTGAGCTGACTTGAGCCTTTGGAAGCGGATGGTGGAGGATTGTTGTATTTTGAGTTCCTGGGGGATGTTTTCTTTTTTCCATTTTTTTGTTCAGTGGACTTTTGGGGGGAGAATTTTGAAGGGGTCATTTAAAAAGGGTAAGAGGGATGAAGGGATGAAGCAATTAAGTGATGAAGCAATTAAGTGATGAAGGGATATGATGAAAGCGGGGATGAGAGATGAAGAAATAAAGGGATGAAGGGATGTGATGAAAGTGGGGATGAGGGATGAAGCAATAAAGTGATGAAGGGATGTGATCAAAGCAGGGATGAGGGATGAAGCAATACAGTGATGAAGCAATGAAGTGATAAAGGGATGTGATTAAAGCAGGGATGAAGCAATGAAGGAATGAGATTTTTGATGTGATGACAGTGATGAATCAAGGTGAGAGTGCTGAAGTGATGAGGGGATGAGAGTGATGAAGTAATGAGGGCAATGAAAATCACATTTTTTGGATGAGGTTGGAGGTAGAATTTTTCCAATGAGGCCAGAAATGAAACCATGGGGGATGTTTTGGAATGACGCAGTTGAACTGGTGAAAGTCTTTACATACTTTATTTGAAAAAAAAAAAAATTTTTTCCAGGTAACTTTGGCACGTCTGATCTGAAATAAGTGGTTTTTTTGATTTTTCATGGCAGGTTTGAAATGGGGGATTTTGTTAAAATACGTATGCACTTACGCATGTGCTAAGTATAAAGTGTAATCCAAATGGAATGCACATATGGGCCTCTCCGGCCCATTTAACACTCACATGGACCATACGGGCCTGTGTGGATGTCACGGATCTGGGGAAACTGGCCTCAAAATGCCTGAAACAGGCCTATTGGTACAGGGGCCCTAACGGGCCCAGTGAGGTATATGGGAAAATAAAGCCTGATGGGCTTTTATGGGCATAATTGGGCACAAGGTTTATTTTGGACATACTTGGCGAGACGGGCTGGCCCGCCAAAGTATGGTTTACACAGTTTTTTGGCTCCGGGCAGCCCATTGGGGCCCCCATCCGTGACGCGGCCCGCTTGGGGTGGCTTTTTTTGCTTAAGGCTCATTTATGGGGCCCAAAAGCCCGCGCGGGGCTGTCATAGGGGGCAGGGGGACTCAAGATGGAGCCCCTCCCCCGCCCTGGTTGCAGCTGTTGAGCCCCTTGCAGCTGCTGCGGGGCTGGAGGCCCTGGCTCCTCCCCCTGCCCTTTCCTGCCATTGGGAGGAGGAGGGGGAGGGCTGGCTGGATGGAACCAGCCAGCGACTGGTTGCAAGGAGCAACTGGTCATGGTGGGGGGGACTTGATCACCCCCCACCAAAAGGGGTGGCTAGGCTGGTTGCATCGAGACAACCGGCGGTGGGGGGGAATTGACCACCCCCCACCATTTAAGGGGCGCTCTCCCCCCCCCCCTTTACAGAGGGGGAGGAGAAATGGGCTGGAGGGGACCTGACCACCCCCCAGCCCACCTACCATAGCAAGGCCCTGGAGTTATCAACCCCCAGGGACCCTGGTAGGGGGATTTGACCGCCCCCTCCAGGGATCTGTGAGAAAGAGGGGGGGGGACAGCATGTCCGCTGGTCAAACCCCCATCCCAAGTGTGTCTGAGACCAGACCCAGGTGTGTCCTGGGTCCCTCCTGGCCATTTGTATGGCCAGGGGCTGGTTGCATGAGGCAACCAGCCAGCCGGTGAGGTGACAACCAACCAGTTGGGGCGGAAAAATTGCCTTTTGGCTTGTTTTATCATAGGCTCACAAGAGGCCAATCTTTTGTACTTAAGGAGCTCTTTTACCTGCTGTTTTCCATCATCCATTCATCATCCAATCAAATTCATCACCAATATCATCAAAAGTATTGCCCCATTGTGAGAGCCCATCAGCAATTATTGAAACAAGGTGTCCAGCATTTCTTTTGCTTTAAATACTGCTCATTTTCCTAAGCTAATTTCTAGCCATAATTTTAACACATTATCAGTACCAACATCATCATTACTTCCATGCCATCTAGACCCTTGTACCTTACTCTGGAGAACCTCAAAGACCCCAAGTTTTACAAGAAGATGTCCTATATCCCTGATGTTAGCTCCACCAAGATATTTCTGAACAGTCGGAATTATAATTCTTGGGCTGTCCTTATGGATAGTGATCTGGATAGCATCTGTTGTGGGGAGATAGTCAATGCAGATGACACTTTGATCAGTTCAGAAGTGGAGAAAAAGTCTTATCATGTCATCCTTAGGCATCTTGATGAGAACCATGTGACATGGGTTGCCAATACTCTTAGGGAAGATGAGAGAAGGAGGGGCAGCATCCTTTGGAAGTGAATTAAGTCCAAGTACGCTGATGATTCTATTCAACAGAAGGGTATAGCTTTCAATAAACTGTTCAAGTTAAAATATTTGAATTGTAAACAGTTTTTTGCAGAGGCTAGGTCTAACATAGCCAAGTTGAAGTCATCAGGACTTAAAATGGATCCTGAGTGTTTTTCACTCTTAATACTTCAGAAGCTACCAAAGGAGTTTGATTCTTTAGCCAGAATTAATTCTCAATTGGATCCTCTTCCTGGGGAGGAGGATGTGCTGAAAAGGATTGAAAAGGATGATCTTCAGTTCAAGATGAAGGGGGGTTCTGGAACATCCCTTGTTTGAAAGACTGGAAAATCTTGTAAGAAGGCAAAAAACGATTTTTCCAAGGTCTTATGCTATAATTGTTAGAATAAGGGGCATTATGCTAAAGATTTCAGGGAGGCCAAGAAGAGGAAGAAGTTCAAAGAGAATGACAAGGAGGTCAATCTCAATATTGAAAACGTTTCAATGGTGGCATTTTATGGTCCAATAGAAATGGTTGTTGAAGAAGAAGGTCCCAAAAAAAAGGCCAAAATTCATGAGGATCAAGAAATGAACTTGATTGATTATGAAGTGAGTAATCTTAACCTCAAAGAGGAGAACTTATCAGTGACTGATAAAGCTTCTTTTCTATTAGGAGGATTGAAGGAGGATGTTCTTGTTTTGATTGATTCTGGCTGTACAGATCACATCTTCTTTGAACCAAATTTATTTTCAAATCTTAGCAATTATGATGGAGTTATAAATATTTTTCAGAAAGGCAGAACAATTCAAATTAAAGGAATTGCAAAATTTATTCTTGCAAATCACTTGGGTTTCAAAATTTCTTTTGAGAAAGTGTTCTATGTACCAGAGTTGCCTTATAACCTTGTGTCTCTTGGAGTGTTGTGGAAAAAAGGTTTCCAGATTTTTTATCTTAAAGAAGATAAGTTTATTATTGATATGAATGGGAGAACTGTTCTTAATGGACAGGTTTGGAACTAGCTTTTGTGTGTAAGCTTGTTCAAAATCTCTGCTTTGAGCACTGTTGCTCACAATAGAAGTGGCCATAAGGTAAAGGACAGCAATTGTGAGAGTTTTCCCTTGGGGGCTAAGACTAGAAATGTGTTCTCAGAGAGTAGAGATTGCACTGATGTTCCTAGAAATGAATTTTCCATTGATTTGGCAGGGCCATTCACACTGGAGTCCCTTCGTGGGGCAAGATACTTCATCAATTTAGTTGATACTGCAACTAATTATGTTTGGGTTAAACCAATTTGATCTAAGGATCAGACCACAGAGGATGTTTCTGTAATCTTCAAGGTCTGGAAACAGAATGTTCTAATGAAGGAGATCAAGAGTTTTATCACCAATGGAGTTGGCAAATTTGTCGGTAACAAGTTTGAGATGTTATTGAAAGGTTATGTTATCATTCATATAGTCACTACTGCAAGTACTCCACAAAATAATGGAATAGTTGAGAGAATGAATAGGACTTTACTGGAAAAGGTCAGAACTACTATGTCTCAATCTGGTCTACCAAAGTTCTTATGGGCTGAGTTGATGTGTACAGTCTGTCTGCTGCACAACATTGAATGTTTTAATGGGAAGAGTCCTCATTATCAGTTTCTAAGAACAATTGGTTTCCTAGTGTATTATAGTGTCCACCATAATGAGATGGTTGGAAAATTTCACCCTAGAGCAAGAACAGGCGCGCTTGTAGGCTATGATTTAATAATTAAATTGTATAGGATCTATTGTTGAGGGACAAGAAAGGTTATCCGCAGTAGGGATGTAAAATTTGATGAAAGTAACTTTCAACTCAAAAGGAGTGAAGATGTTGTTGTGAATAAGTCACAGAAAGAAATAGAATTAGAACCTATTTCACCAGTAAAGGCTGCGGGAAATGTGGTTCTGGAAGATGAAGAGATGGCAGATGTGTCACCAGAGGGTTCAGTGTCCGCTTCAGGGGAGTCCATTAATTTGGAACCTGATTAGCCTCCACCTCCAGTTAGAAGGAGTGGTAGGGTTAGAGTACCAGTTGATAGGTACAGGGTATGGAAGTCCCATTGTGCTACCGCAGGATATGAGGAGGATACATTTTAGGAACAGTGTATGCTCAATGAAGTCCTGGAGTTGAGTTCAGAAATGCGTAACAGGGTTACCCAAATAGCTTTGGCCAAGCTATGAATTCTGATGAGAGAGCCAACTGGAAGAGTGCTATTTTTGAGGAATTTGATTCTCTAGAAAATAATAGTGTCTTTGAAGTGGTTAAGCAAGATTCTTTTCCAAAAGGAAAGAACATTGAGGGGTCTAGATTGGTGTTGAAAAAGAAGTTTGACACAAATGGAGTTTTAAAAAGATTCAAAGCTACATGCGTTGCACAGGGCTTCAAGCAGAGAAAGGGTATTGATTACCAAGAAAATTTCTCACCAACTGGAAGGCTGTCCACCTTCAGGTAAATCATTTCTCTGGAAGTGGAGTCGGGTGAAGAAATCAGAAAAGCTGATTTTGTAACAGCATACTTGAATGCAAAACTTGGAGAGGAGGAGACTGTTTATATGTCAATCCCTGATGGTTTTTGTGAATGTTTAGTAGAGACTAAACCAGAAAACATGAAGAAAATCTGTGTTAGAAATTTTCTTTCAGCAGATAAAGAGGAATATGTCCTCAAGCTGTGTAGATCCCTTTATGGATTGAAGCAAGCAGCTATGTTGTGGTATAATAACATGAGTGAGAAACTGATACAGATTGGTTTCAAGAAGTCTGAGGCCAACCCTTGTCTTTTTGTAAGAAAGGATGCAATTTTGTTGGTATGGGTCAATGACATTATCATTTTTGGAAATTTTAAAGAGAGATTCATTGAGAAACTCAAAAATGAATTCAAGATAAAAGATCTTGGTCTGGCGCAACAGGTGCTAGGAACAAAAGTCAGTAAGAGCAAGAATGTTATTAAGTTAGATTAGAGCCACTATGTAGCAGCTCTTCTTAAGCAATATGGCTTAGAAGATGCAAAGGAGTTTGGTACTCCCATGCAGTCAAAAATTTGTTTAAAATTCTACAGATGAGGAGTATCTGGAGTTCATTCAATCTGGGAACAAATAAATGTCAGCTATTGGATTGCTTAATTATTTGGGGCAGTGTACAAGGCCCAATATTGCTTTTGAAATTGGTGTCTTTTTGCAACACTTAGAGAAGCCAAGCATGAGGCATTGGTCATTTTTTAAGAGATTTATGAGGTATCTTAAAGGAATTCACAGTCTGGGACTGCTGTTTAAAAATTCAGAAAACTTTCATTTGGTTGGTTATTCCAATGCAAGTTGGGCAGATGGTAAGACCAGGGAATCAACTAGTGGTTTTGTTTTCTTCTTAGGTAAGAATCTGGTGTCATGGATGTCCAAGAAGGTATTGGCAATAAGTCTTTCATTGACAGAGGCTGAGTATAGAGCTTACTTAGCAGCTTCACAGGAAGCGAAATGGTTGAGAAAAGTCTTGGAGGATACACATAAGCCACAAGGGTTTGCATGGTTGTATTCTGATAACCAGAGTGCCATTGTGTTGGCGCAAAACCAAGTGTTCCATTCAATAACAAAACATATTGATGTTCACTATAACTAGATTTGCAACGCAGTTAACTGCAAGGAGATTGCGTTGAGGTACATGCCCACTGGAGCAATGATTGTGGATATCTTGACTAAGTCTTTAGATAGGAACAAGCATCAAGGCTTTTTGACTAACATGCGGATGTCACCCCTTTTGGATTAAGGGGGTGTGTTAAAATACGTATGCACTTAGGCGTGTGCTACGTATAAATTGTAATCCAAATGGAATGCACATATGGGCCTCTCTGGCCCATTGGACACTCACACGGACCATAAAGGCCTGTGTGGATGTCATGTATTTGGGGAAACTGGCCTCAAAACACATGAAATAGGCCTATTGGTACACGGGCCCTTATGAGCCCAGTGAGGTATATGGGCAAATACAGCCAGATGGGCTTGTATGGGCATAATTGGGTCCAAGGTTTATTTTAGACATACTTGGCCAGACGGGATGGCCTGCCAAAGTATTTTTACTCAGTTTTTGGGCTTGGGGCCGCCGCCCGTGGAGGGCAAGGGCGGGGGAAATTAGATTACAGTGGGGCTCAAAACAATTTTGCTTTTTGAGCCTCAACAAGGATCCATCAATTTATTGATCCTTATCAAGGATTTTGTTTATTGCACAGTTATCAAGCCCTATTGAGCGCACAATGGTGGCTCAATGGGAAAAGTTCTTGATAGGTCCCCTTATTGAGACAACTTATTGACACAGTGGTAGATGCTCTAAGTCAATTGATGAAAAGGAAATTCATTTAAAAAAATTCAATATTGCTTTTGGGATATAATTACAATTTTACCATACATACTAAAACATAAAACCGCTACATATACTTATTTTCAAGAGGATACCAATTTTTCTTTTTTTCATGTTTCTGAAAAAAGAAATCATCCAGTTTCTCAATCAAAACAAAAAAATTTAAAAATAAACTATAATGAATAACGTTTTATGTTCCTTATTTCATTTAAAGACTTTCAATCCCAAAAAAATGAAAATCAAGACATTCCAGATGAACGCATGTATTTAAGTATTTAATCACATCAATTCAAATTGTTAAAAATATCCCAAAAATAGAACTTCATAAATTATAGTAACAAAATAAAACTAACATTTTTTATTCATGTTCAATATTTTTAATGGTATTTGAATATCTTCAACAAAAAAAAATTCAAAGATCCCTATTTTTTGAGCACAATCAAAATAGATGGAAATATTAGGGAGTTTCAGAGTCAAGAAAACATGCCATTTTTAATGGCAGGTTTCAAAGAAAATCCGTCATTCCAAACCCGCCATTAAAAATCAAAAAACCCACTTTTTTCACATCAGACGTGTCAGAGTTACCTGGGAATAAGTGGGTTTTTTCAAATAAAGTATTTAAAGGCTTCCACCACCTGTCCACTTCATCCACCCCTGGCTTCCCAACTCTTTCTACCTCCAACTTCATTGAAATTTTTTTTACCTCCAGCCTCATCATAAAAAGATTCACCACTCTCATCACTCTATCACTCTCATCATCACTCTCATCAATTTATCACCCTCATCACTTGATCACTCACCACTTTATTGCTCTCATTGCTTCATTGCTCTCATTGCTCCATTACTCTCATTGCTTCATTGCTTCATATCTCTCATTGCTTCATTTCTCTCATTGCTTTATTGATCTCATTTCTTCATTGCTCTCATCACTTCATCAGTCTCATTGCTTCATCACTCTCATCACTATACCTCCAACAAGAACTTGTACCTCAAACCTCATCCAAAGAATTCAATCATTGTTTTATTGCTCTTGTCACTTTATCTCTCTCATCACTCCATATCTCTCATCACTTTATCTTTATTGTCAATTTACCCCTCTCATCAGGTTATTTCCCTTACTCTTTCCAAATGGCCCCTCAGAAAACCTCCCCCTGCAAGTCCACACAAAAGTTCAACACACCAAAGAGAACATTTCCAAGGAACTCCACAAAAAAAATCCTCCCCCATCAGCTTCCAAGGGCTCAATAAATCCTCCCCAATCAGCTTCCAAGGGCTCAAAAAATCCTCCCCCATCAGCTTCCAAGGGCTCAAGTCAGCTCAAGAGAGCTGATCACATCATCCTGGTCAACTGGCTCAAAATTCCCTCCAACTATGATGCCTTCTTTGGATTGGAAAATGAAACACGTGTTGGCCAACCTCCATCCTCTAAGGTCAATGGTTATCTCCTGATGGCCAATGAACTCAAGAAAAAAACAAAGGGTAGGCTGGATCTGTCATTCAAACAGATGAGGGAGAAATGCAAGAATTATTTAGCCAAGTACAAAGAGGCCCACTCCATGTCAATCTCCACTGGCTTTGGTATCACCAACTATGAAAAAGCCAAGGGAATCAACTTGGTGGTCAATAAGTTGGACTCCATTTGTCCTTTTTATATTCAAATGGATGAAATCTTTGGAATGAAGGCCAACATCAAGCCCCTAGCTGCTTTTGATGCCCAAAAATTCAATTCAGTTGAAGCTGAGAACTTGGCTGGGATGCTCAGCCTAGCAATGGTGATCCCAAAGAAACCTATGAGTGGCCCCCATCTGATGCCAAGGAGGATATTCAAACGCAATCAGCTCCAATCACATCTACTTTGGCTTTGATTGAGGAGTCAAACCATACCTTGGACCCCTCCCCTCCTTCTTTGAATTGCTCTCTTCCTTGGTTAGCAGATTTCATCAACCTTGCTGATGCGGAACAAGATACTCCTCAGTCTCCATTACCCTCAAAATTGGTTCAAGTAAGGAACCAAGCTCTTTTCTCTTCATTCTGTTTAATCCTGACTGATTTAAATTGTAAAAAAACAGGCTCACCCATTGCAGAATGGCCAAAACCTCAAGGCAATGGTACTTCACATTGCCTTCAAACACTAATGCCAACTTTCAGACTCAAACCTCCTCTGGCAAGGGTAAGCAAAAGGCCTCCAATTCCATCAATATCAACCCCAAAATTCATCAAAAGATGAGAAAAACATCCGGTTTTTCTTGCTTTGAAGAAATCATGGAGAAGCAAGATTCATGTAAGTCCATTGGTTGAACTTGCTTTCAAAATCATGCTCATTGCTTTTCCCCAGAAAAAAACAGTCAAATCACAAATTGAATCCATAAAACTTGACTTTGAAAAAAAAAGTGGAATTTTCAACTGGCCATGGATGTTCAAAATCAGAAAGCGGAGAGTTTGGTTCATCAACAAAAATGGGATTCTGAGTGGAAGCTGAAACAGGCTGAGCTGGAGTTTCAAAAAGAGGAAAAGGAGAAGGATTAACAGCAAGCCCAACTGGAAAAGGAGAGGGAACAACTTGAAACCAAAAAAAGGATAAGGTATCAGTGGCCTTGGCTTGCATTGGTAGCAGTAGAACAGTAGATGAAATACAGCAGATGACTCAAATGCTGGGCTTGTAAATATATTTGCAAGGTTGAAAGAAAAACAAAAAAATCATTTTTGATTACAAAATTGGCAAGTATTCTTAACCCCACCAACATACAAATCTTTTTTGTTTTTATTTATATTTTTTTTCTAGAGTAAATTTGGCCATAATTCAAGTCCCTAAAATTTTTTCTAGTTGTTCTATTAATTTGAAGTTACATGGCCATTCTGGTATGGGTCCCTGTGTCCACAGCAGGAAAGTTACAGTGCTTGTACTTATTAGCTGCCCAAACCATTTTGACTATACCTTTTTGCTTGAAATCAATTCCAAAGCCAAGGTCAGGAAAAAAAAATTGGCCATCCAATACTTGATATTTTTCAGTATTTTCAATAAGTTGAACATTTGATTTCTTGTTTGGAACCACAATTAAAAAGGAGTAGCCAGAGATGTTGCCTTTGTCAATATGAGGAGAGTTGTAAAAAGAATTTAAGGTGAAATTGTTGTGTGGGGAGCAATCAAAAGGTGTAGGCTTGGAACCAAATTCAAACAAAGAGAAATAGGGGATGTTGCTGTCCTTCATGGTATCACGGTTCAATTCATAGGAAAGTTTGGCCAAATTGCAAAACATTCGTCCAAGAATTTGGGATACTTTGTCCGCCTTAAGGTTGAGAAAAGCATACTCTTGAGGAAAATATCTAATGAATGATTTCTTCACATAGAGTCCAAATAACTCTGAAGGGTGCATTGATTTTTGCCATCCAACTGCCCACATTTTTACACCCCAAGATCTTTAAGGACCAACTAGGTTGACAAATTTTCTTGAACAATGAAGGAAAGTGGTGAAAAAGTTGATTTCATTCTTATCTTGTTCTGAGAGTTTATCCAAGGGCAAAAATTCAATCATTGCAACCAGGTCTTGGTGATCATATTTATTGAGGACAATTACCTTTCCACAGTGGAAGAAATGGAATGGTTTAATTGTTTTTTTTTCTTGCTCAAACTTTTCCTGGGCAGGTTTTTGAATATTTTTTTTCTTTTTGGAAACAATTGAAGGTTACAGATGCAAAGGAGGCAATTTCCGACCGGACCAGACCACCTTTTCATTGATTCCTTCCTCAGAAACCTCCAAAGATATTTTTGAATCTCTCATTCGAACCCTCTTTTGGTGATGGGCCCTATTATTCCCACCTTTCATTATGTTGGTCAATCCATTTACTTCCATCTTGATCCCTCCCATCCATATACTCAGATTGGGGTGAGGAACAAGATGGGATTCAATTTTTTTTCCAAAATTTTGAGGCGGGTGGGAGAAGAATTGGACATTCACCAATAGCGGTTCAGGGATTGAAAAAAAAAAACAAATAAAAAAAAACAGTCAGTCAAATGGACATCATTGGTGAAACAAGATTGGATGAAAGAAAATGAAACCAAACCTGGCAGGACCAATGCGGAGGGGGGGGGGCCAAAGCAGAGGGGGGGGCGGGACCAATGCAGAGGGGGCCAAAAGGGTAGGGGGGGCGGTCAATTGGGGGCCAGGCAAAAGCGGAGGGGGGGGTCAAGGGGGGGGAGGGCCAAAGAAGAGGGGGGGTCTTGGACCTTGTTGGTCAAGGATGGGCATGGCCAAAGTGGGGGGGCTTGGCCATTGTTGGTCAAGGGGGGGCGGTGCTGAAGTGGAGTGGGGGGCTTGGCCCTTGTTGGTCAGTCCGTCAAGGGGGGCCGGTCAGCCCTTGTTGGTCAGTCCATCAAGGGGGGGCCAGTTTGCCCTTGTTGGTCAGTTGATCAAGGGGGGGTTGGTCAGTCAGTCAAGGGGGAGCAGGTCAGCCCTCATTGATCAAGGGTAGGGCTTGACCCTTGTTGGTCAAGGGGGGGGCAGTTGGCCCTTGTTGGTCACTTGGTCAAGGGGGGGCAGGGCCAAAGCAGAGGGGGGGGGCTTGGCCCTTGTTGGTCAAGGTGGGGTGGGTCGGCCCTTGTTGGTCAAGGGGGGGTGGGGCCAAAGCCAAATTTTGCTGGGGGGATGGGTCTGATTGAGAGATTGGGAGGGGTGGCTGCATTGGCGTGGGTGAGCAAGCTATGGAGGAGGAAGCAAGGGCTGGGGGGGCCAAGATTGAGCAAGGGCAAGGGAGGAGTAGGGTGAGGAGGAGGATGGAGGGTGGAAGCACTTGCATTGAAGGGGTCAGGTGACCAGGAGCTGGGTCGGGGAGGGGGGAAGGAGGGGGGGGATGAGGGTCATCCAAGAGAAAACCAAGAGGGGTGAGTAAAAGAGGGGCGGGGGACTCACCTGACAGGATGGGGCATGGTGAGTTGGGTGGTGATTTTTTTGGTGAGGTTGGTGGTGGATAAGTGAGGGATCAAAGGTGGTGGTGGTGAGGAGGAAGGATGGGACTGGTGAGTGAGTGGGGTGAGATTGGTGAGGTGGAGGTAGTGGGTGAGGAGGAGAGTGGACCAGTTGTTTTTGGTTCTGATTTGTGAAAAAAAAAATCCAACTTGGCCTATCTTGGGTGAACAACCAAAACCATTTGTCTAAGTCAACCCCACCAAATGAGAAAAAAAAAACAAGTGAGTCAGCCTAAGAATCTTGGGTGAACAACCAAAACCAAAAAAAATTGGTGAAGGGATTTTTTGCCTAACTTGAAATCAAACATTACTCATCAAAGCTAGCAAGAGTGAGAGGAAGAATCTGTTCTCTCATAAAAGAATATGAGGGAAAAGATGAAACAGGGATTACTTGAGGTGGATCAGGAATGTCATCTTCAAATATTTTGTCCCATTCATCTTTGATTTCAGCAAGAAGATTGAGAAGGATTACACAAGTGACAATCCAGTTTATGAGGTACTTCATGTCTTTGGGGTTTTGAAGCTGGTTTTTCATTTCCCTTAAGCTGGCCCATCTTCCTTTCAGGAATCCTATGGCATGCTCAATCCAAAACTGTGATTAGGAAAGATGATAATTGAAATTGGTTTTTCCTTGATCATTGTACAAAAAATTCCAGTATGCTGGAACCACATATTTCCCACTAGCATAAGATGAATTGGCCAGAAGGTATCGATTGTGGTCAAAGTAGTTCTCTTGTTTTTGGGAAATCTGCATCCAATTGAACACATATGAATCATGAAAAGAACCTGGAAGGCCAGAATTGAGGGATATGAACTTCTTGTTGTTATCACAAACAAGTTTTAGTGCCACAGAGTATTTAAACAAAGAGACAAAACATATTTTGTCAGTGTTTGATCAATGGTGTTATCAAAGCAATTGGAAAAGATATGAATCAATTGCCTTTTTTTCCAATCAAAATAGTGGTTGCCATCTAGCTTGGGTTTTTGACTCAATGGGATGGTGGTTCCATCAACAAAACCTGTCAGCTTGCTACTATTGCGGAGCAAGCTGCAAAAGTAACTAAAATAACATAAAAATAATAATAATACAACTAACCTAAGAAGGAGTAGGAAAACCATGAATATTGGTACAGAAATGGATTCCCCATCCAAAATTAGGTAGGGTCACTCACTGACCCCACCCTTGAAATCCAACTCCTTATATTTTTAAATAATTAAGAAAAAAACAACCAAAATACTACGACTCCAGTATTGAGCTTCTTGGCCAATAAAATATTTCACACACATTGTCACGTATGGGTTTCACACCTAAAATTCAGTCAGAATTGAGGTGTTGTGTATATTTTAGGAGTTACAGGCGCAAATGTGTTTTGTCACAATTCCCGCACGCAGCCGCGGCAGCCACAGCACCCGCGCGCAGCTGAGATACAGCCGTGCCAACCCGTCAAGGTTGTGTACGCAGCCCCAGGCCTCTGACAAGTATGCAGCTGCGGGACTACAGGCTGAAATAGTGACATGCGGCCCGGGTACCGCGTAAACAGGCTACAACATACACGGGAACTTGTTACATATTTAATAAAGGTTCCCGTGGATAGTAGACTGTCTAAATATACATAATATTATATAAAAATACCTAAATAATCCTTACACGTATTTTTTATTTAATATAATGCAAAGAATCAAGAATGTCGAAAATAAGACAATGACAGCTTCAAAAATATATTAAAATACTTTAATATACTTTTATGAGAATTACTATACATCAACATCTTTGTGACATACTAAGGAAGATAATAATGTAATAATATTACATGAATTCTCATGAATTATATTTTTAATTAATTATCTTAACAAATAAACTGGAACTTGTAGATAAAGAGTAAAAACAATATTATGACTTTTACTCCAGTTATAAGATACATAATGAGAACTTACCTGACATCAAAATGTCCGTAGAGATGTCTCATAATATAATTATTATACTACTGGGAACATATACTAAGTATAATTAATTAAATAAAACATAAATAGGACAGATTAGTGTTATTCACACGTCCTAATGTCCATTATAAGGTAGAATAATTCCCATACCCTAAGGAATTAGATGCTACCCGGGCTATAGCACCAAGGGCACATGACAGGCTACCCCTGGTTACCCTTCTAGCCTTAGTTTCTGTCCCTTTGAGCACCTACAACCCTCAGAAGGACCATATTGGGACTCCAAAAAACTATAAATACAGATCTCTTTTGAGGATGTTGATGGGCAGAGCCCCAGTAATATTCATATCCAGACGCTGTGCCAAGGTAATCAAATACTTATAAGAGATAAGTAAGTGATTTGTGGCAATGTCTGATCAGTAATATCCGTCTTCAAACCTCTTTTTATCAATTAAAACTGCTGAACAACCTTATAACCCCAGTATACAGGTTTTAACCCATCAGTACACTTCCCAAACAGATACCCAAAGGATTTAATAATATAAAAGTGAGTCTTATTATCCATTCTCTGCCGTGTTAGCTTGGCTACAAGGCACTACCACTCCATTGTGTATTTTATATACATATTATATTTGGGTATAATAATCTTTAAACTAAAGAACCCAAAGTAACCAGGACTACGTTTTTCATACTGAAATCCCTGAAGAGAGATGTTAAAGATCCCCAATATAATTGTGGCCCCTCTATAAATATTTAATAATCAATTTTGATTCTAAACAATAAACAATAACCAAACCATTTAACCTTGAAATAAGCTTAATCCAAGTATTCTACAGATTTTTACTACACTTATTAAATAATATATTGATTATTTACAATATCATCTCTGGTATCTAAAGGATAGCAAGGTTCTTGGCATCCAGGAGGCTTACAAAACCAATGCAACCAGGAAATCCTTTGGTTTCCATTACTTGAGATATCTCCTTGCATTCTTCTTTTGTTGGCCAAGAAAGGACTGAGAAACTGAAAGATAGGATAGCAACCATGACTCTTTTTGTGTATGAGTCAATTGTTCCATATCTGACTGAGAATAGATTGTCTCATTGATGAATTGCTGGTCCATTTCCATTTTAACCCAATCTACAAAGCACAACAGCCAGTTGGATAGCTGTATTGCGTTGAGGATTCCAAGAATTGTTCTGGAAGATGTGGTGGTCTTCAATCATCTGAAAAGTTTTATGAATGAAGGCAATAGAGTTTGGAAAAGTTTCTGGAGTCTTAGGTTGGGGAGGAGATGATGATTTTTCCTTTCATACATAGGGTTGTGGAGGGTTTTTCTTCTTGAAACCATGTATTGCTTTTGTAATAGAGAATTCAAAGCCAACCAAGTTGATTCCAAATTGGATTCCGAATCAGATTTTGAATGGAAGTCAAATACCAACAAAAGTTCAGTCATCTTTTTTGCATTTTCAACTTTCTGCTGAGAAGTTTGATGGGACATGTTGAGAAAGATGGTGATTTGATGTGGGGTGATGAGATGATGATGGGGATTTGTGTGAAGATGGAGATTTGAAGAAATAGAGATGTGAAGCAATAGAGATGTGAAGAAATAGAGATGTGAAGCAATAGAGATGTGAAGTGATGGAGATGTGAAGCAATGGAGATGAGATGTGTGTGATGTGATGGAGATGGGACCAGTATGGATTTGCTGATGTGGATGGTTGTTTTAGATATGATGGATGGTGTATGGATTATGATGCATAAATGGAAGGTTTAATGGCGGGTTTGATGTTTGAAATCTGCTATTTCATGAAACCCCCCATTTCAAAATACACCTTTTAGGGGATATGTGTATTTCAGAAACCCTCCATTAAAAATGGCAGGTTTGGTCAAAAAAAATGGCGGGTTTGCTAACTCTGATACACCCTATTTTATCCAAAATATCATAAACTCCACACCTAATTGTGTAAATTCCAAAAAAAAAAATTTTTTAAAGAAATTTGATATATTCAATTTTGTGTACATACATTCTGACCAAAGATGAAAATATATAAATGAATTAAATGAATAAACCTATTTCATAATATTTAAAAAGCTTGAAATTTTTCAATTAAAAATATTTTAAGTAGCTGGGAGGCAAACCATAAAATTTAAATTTGAGTAGCAGGATTTAACTCTTGAAACTGCTGTGCCATTTAATGGAGGGAGCTATCCATGTGTTATTCCCTGCCACCAAGACCAAAAAATTCAGCAATTTTCATTGGGGGAGGGAGGGGCAGTGGCAGATTTTGATGGAGGTGGAAATGAAGGTTTCAAATTAGGTTTGCATGTATTGCACATGAATTTTATTGGATATATTTGATATGAAGGGTATCATGGGAGCCATAGTGTTTCCAGATGTGGCATTCCAACCTTCTGATTTACTTCCCAAGGTAAAATGAATTTTCAGAGAGAACCCATGTGAGAGGTTATTTTTGGGTGGTTGGGAGGTAAATTGGCTGTAGTTTTGTTTTTTACCTGTTGCAAGAAAGATGCTGCAAAATAGGTATATGTAATTTTTCATCTTTTTTTTTGTTTGGTAAAAATTTATTTGAATCCAATCATTAGTATTAAATTTTATTGACAAAATTATTTTTTTATGTTTTTCAAAACTTTCTACACTTCATGAGTTTTTTTGAGGAAATTTCTCATATTTGAGTACCTTCATGAAATGTGTATATTTATAATTTCACCTTTTTTTATTTTTATTATTTGAAAAATTCAATTGAACCTCATCAAAAATGTTGAATTCTATTCAAAAAGATTGATTTCTGAGAATTTCTAGTATCATTGATGTATTTTGTTTTCACCCATCTGAAAAAATAGTTTGGATCATCTCAAAAAATAAATATTTTATTATTATTTTTTTTTCTGCAATTTTATTTACACTTCACTTGATATAGTCCTTTGTTTCTGAAGAAATTGAATTTTCATCAATTTAATTTTTTTTCTTATATTGACTGAATCTTTGTTTCAAATGTGAGCTCAAATTTTCATTCTTAGTAAAAAAAAATGTGTATTTATTACATAAACACCATCAACTTCCACTTTTAGATCCTCTCAAAAATTTGAACCTTCACAGGGTCAACAGGGGCTATGGAGGCCTTGTTTAACCCCCAAAAGGCCTAAATCAATCTCTAAAGGCACCCAAAAGCCCAAAAATTCCTCCAAAGGAATACTCTTCAACCACAGGCAATCCTTGGAAGCTTAGAAGGCATGTATAAAACCTCATAAGGCACATTTTCCCACCCCAGGAAGTTATTCAAACCTTAAAACATCCTGAAAGACCTTAAATATCTCTCACAAGGGCTGCTGGAATGCAAGAATGACTTGGCACAAGGAGGATCTACTCACAGTAGGCTTGGGGGAAAGGATAAGGGGGAATGTTACAAGGAGTAGAGCAGTTGATAGATTGAGATTATAGTGCTTGGTTAAAACTTCCTGGGATGGATTTCATAGTAAGAAGTAGTAAAATGATTTCTTGGGGAACAATCAGGAAGGAGGAAGATAAGGCCAGTTTAAATAGACAAAGGTCTGGAACAACAACAGATATATAGCAGATTAGGGCTTGGTCTAAATATTTAATTTCAAAAGGCAACAGGGAGGACTAATCAGGGAGTGTGCTACATTGGGATAGGCTGAATACCAAATTGGAGCAAGGCTAAAGCTATGTGCTTTCTGAGTTGGAAATGTACACTGGATGGATGTACAGTGTACATTTGTCAGGTATTTAACCTCTATTGCTGCACTGTCTGTGGTTAAAGCTTCAAAAATTAAGTCCAAACCAATAATTAAATCAGTTATTGATTTATTAAAACATTAATAATGTTGAAGAAAAAACAACTTGAATAATACCTGAGTATTATGAGTAAAAGGCCAAAACTTAATCTGTATAAAGAAATAAGGGACCATGCTTCAATTGAAACAATAAACTCACACCATTTAAATTAACAACAAATTTTACAACTCCAAAGGACTTCCCACACAAACTTGAATTTTATTAATTAATTATTTATTTATTTTAATGCTAAATTTTAATGCCCCAGTAAATCTTCTTCTTGATATCAATTTTAATGGGCTTGTTAACTGTTGCCATATTCTTGGATCAATAATAAATAATAAATAACCGGGGATGGGGCTATAGGGCAAAGACCCTCTTCTTTTAAGGTAACAGGAGCCCTCAGGGGACGGAAGGAATCATTAGGGGAGTTCCATGCTCCCCTTTGGTTTGTCCTCAAGGGCTCAGGACCCCATTTCATCATACCCAATGAGAAAAAAAATACTAGTACACATTGGGGGGATTTTCAGCATAAATTTTTCATTTACATACCCAAAAGGTTAATTAATTGGTCCTAGGACTGAAAAATCAATCAGATGGAATTTTTGAAAGTCCCAGGACACCTCACAATCATTGCATACCTCCATGTACATATAATGTGATAGCCTTAGCAGGTACTTACCTCTTAATTCATAGTACCTTGGCAGTAATTATATATATAGAGTATGAATACTCTTGGAAATTATATTACAAGTTTTATAAATTAAAACTGAGGTCAGGGCCCTCAGAGTAGACGCTTGCAAGGCTCAGTGGAGTATATTCAAGTATTAACACATCTCAAAGAGTGATAAGATTTAAAATTGTACAATTTTATCTATACAGAGTAGAGAGTATGGGATCCTTTGATTACTAACAATCATTCCCAAAAGAATGGAACACATTGGAAAATTCTATATAAATATTTGGGAAAAATCTGAGTCCTCATAAATTGGTTTAAATTTATATTGTATCTCCATCTTGATAAAATATATTATGAAGGTTTTTATTCCAAAATCCATACTCATAAAAACATACTTACAAATTATCACAAATTATTATCAAAATTCAGTTTATAATTATAAAAATCTTTACCATTATTCATTCCTTGCTTTATGGTAGGTTGAACCAGTGACCTTGGTTTCAGCTAATGGAAGAAAAGCATAGTACTCAACCACTTTCATTATGTGCAAGTAGGTGACTTTTCACCCCCAACTTTACATGGATGTTGGCTGTGTGTTCACACTAGCTAGTTTCAGGAAAAAACACCTTGATTTTCAGGGACCCCTCTAACCCTGACTTCAGCCATTATTGACTCCCATCCCCCTGCCATTAACCACACCTCCTCCCCACATCCACCACGCCATCTCCCCTCCCATCAACCACATGCTATCCCCCCTCAAACTGTGCCAGTGTCCCAACTGCTGCTTGATTACCACAACCAAATAAAATTTCCAACATCACCTAGGATTCTGGGTTCATCCTAGTACTCAAAGACAACATTGGCTCAAATCACAATTTTTGTCTCAAGACATTGAAGTTGCTACATCAATCCTTGAAGGGCTATCAATCCATCACTCAACAAAACCTTCATCATTCAGTCCTAGGGAAAATTCACTCCAACCAGTCCATGAGATCTCTGAAGAAGACAAACTAGCCTTGCAAAAGGGAATTTATTGCCGTGAGAAACATCATCTTTTTGATATTTTCTCCATTTTTTATACTTTCATTGATTTTTTTGGTTTAGGTTTTGTTCTGTTTTCATTTCATGGCTACAACTCTTCTGCTCTAGTAGCCAGGCAGAGTTTAACACGGCGGTCAAATATCTCTTTTAAATTATCAAAAAATGTTTCAAACTAAGGGTGAATGCCAATTTCAAGCCTCAAATTACAAAAAAAGTGCAAAAAATCATCCAGAAACTCTAGCTGCATCCTCTCATCCAAAAATATTTATGCTGCCCCAGCTTTTACTCACTTTACAATATCGAGACTGCTCTATCTGAGTGTTTCTATCAAGCCACCCATAAAAAAAACCCCCTTCAACAAAGATATTTTTCTACTCATACTCTCCATTCTTTTAGCAGTGTTACCAGAGCATCTCAATATAGATCTTCACCCCATCAACAAAAAAAAAACCTTAATTTACCAAACTGGTCAGTTTATTTGTTACTTAAGGTTTTGATAGGTGGCTCCAATAGTTTCTTAACATGCCTGAAGTCAAATCTTCAATGTAAAATTGGACCAAGCACCTCCCTTTGGCAACAACCCATGCCATTTTAATTCATTTTGAGCAAACTTCTGCCTAGAAGAAGCTTCTTGGACCCCACTCCTCAACTAAAACCCATCTCAGATTAGGGTCCACTTTGTTTGAGGACTGGCATAATCCACAGGGCAACAAAACTTCTGTAAAACAACAATAAATTAGTGTCTTGGCTCTAGTATGCTTCTATTTTCCACCATCTCTATGCTACAAGACCAAATTTCTGTATCTTGCTGGTATGATCCGCTCTCCCAACCAACCCAACATGGTCACAATCAGCCATATCCTCTGACCAGTTTTTGAAAATCTCCTTGAAATTAAAAATGGGTTTAAGACTCAAACTTACCAATTCCCAAATAACAGGAAGTTAAGTGTGAATCTTTCAGGCCTCAGTGGTGATGTTGTAGACTCACATAAAATTGGGGGGTTTGCATCCCACTTGGTAAGGTACTTTTTCTGCTGGGGAAAATAGCAGGATTTTGACCAAAGTGAAATCAAGCTTGGAAAGATCTGAGATTTCCAAAAAAAACATTGTCATTTTCCCAAAGATGGAAAGATGAAACAACCAAAGTAGCTAGGAACAACCTGTTCAAACTTACTGGAGTCCAATGGTCAGAGTTGAATTGCTTACCTTACTGAAACCCTGTCTCAATTATTTCATTGGGTTTCATGAACAATTGTTATGAAGGGGTGCTACAGAACACTTTCAATATTTCTGGGGATTTGATACAAAAGAAGAAGATGGTACCAAATCCATATTTGGAAGTGGAAACCTCAAGCAGAAATGGGGAGGCAACCAACCCTCCAACAATGAAATTTTGAACTCAAGAAACAACATAATTGTTATTAAAATCAATCTTGGAGGTTTATTTCCCATCCAGAGTCAACATAATTGTTATTAAAATCAATCCTGGAGATTTATTTCCCATCAAGAGTCACTTAAATTCCCAAAGGCCTTGGTACTGCAGCAAATGGTAAGCTAAAGTCAATTGAATGGCACACCCTATTTGCCATTCAATTGCAATTAGCTTTGTTGGATCTGGTTTTTCTTTCTGAAAAGTTTGAAACAACCACCAAATTGCATGAGTTGTTTCTTAATAATACATGTTCACTTATCCAATTTAATAATATTGTGAGCAGCCACTTGGTATCCAACATTGACTGCAAACAATTCCAAAATTAGTATCAGTTATACTTGGAATATTCATTGGATCTATTTGAATCTGCAGAGGTTCTTGAAAATCATCACTACGCTTTATACATCCCAGAACAACTAAAACAATGGGGGCCACTATTGTGAATTTCCCAAGTTTGGGCAAGTGGTTAATTGGAGTATTGCAAAGGTTTAAAAACAACTCAATAGTATGTCCACTTTGATTTCTTTCAGTATTTCATTCTGGCACAACACTAATACAAAGTGTACCTTTATCTTATCAACAAGATGGTTATGAACAAATTGTGTCAACTTCAGAAACTAACAGCTACACACAATCTCAAAGCTGCCAAGAATTCTTCAAGCAATGATTCTCAAGGAGTCTCCAAAACTTTTTTGATTGAAGCAAAAGCTTATGAAGCCGCTTTGGATGCCTGTTTAAAATCAAATCTGGAACTTCATTTAGAATCTTGCCATGACTTCTCAAGTAAGAAGGAAGGAATAATCCTCAGTAATCATTCAATTGAAATGAAAATATTCTACACAAAAAAAAACAAAAAAAAAAACTGACAACAAGACTGCCAAAAATTTAATGAGTTTATCAATCTAAATGAACTCATTTAGGGGGAGGTGGGGGATATCTTTAGGTTGGAATCTGGTTGGGAGACTTGGGTACTGAAAGTGATACTTTTCCTTAAGTTTAAGCAGCAATTATTGGATGGAATTCTTGGGTAAACTATATATTTTGCATTTCAAGCGGGAAGGAACAGCTTATGTGATGGGCATCTCAGTTATCAGCCTCTGTTCAGCAAAACATTTGCCTTCCTTGCCCGTTGGGTGTGCATCCCCAAGCATGCTGGTTTTCCCATTGAATTTCTAAAAAACCCTCCCACCAATCATCCCAACTGAATAGGATGATTTGATGATTATTGATTATTGATATTTTATTTCCAGCTTGTGTAATCTCTCTTTTTTACTATTGGCCTGTTTTATTACAAATCTCTATGTGTAACTAGTTTTTGATTCCTTACACCTGCAAGTGTGATCAGGTTTCTATGGCTTTTCTTATGATTATATCTGTGTAACCCTTCTTTTGATTTCTCACACATGTAATTACAATCAATTTTATCAACTTCATCTCATTTCTTTTCTTTCAAGCCATAATCATTGGATTGTTCACTTACATCCAAGTCAAATATTTGAAAAATGAAAAGTTGAATAACAAGCTTGGTTGTTGGGATGTTTTTTTAATGGTTTTCACAATTTTTTTTATTTTTTTTGGATTCAAGGAGGATAAAAAATTACACTCATAAAAGAAGAGAGAGCACTTCCTCAAAAAATCAGTCACACACATCCAAGCCAAAATTTAAGATAGAAAAAATATTAATGACAAGCTTGGTTTTTGGAATGGGTATTTTTTCACTAATAATACACCTGCTCCAAAAATTGGAGTTGCTAGCTTGACAAAACCTAAAGCAAGGAGAATTGGTAGCCGCAATATAATTTCTTTTGTTCCAATTAAGCATCTTGAAATCCACCAGTAAAACTACCTGCACCTAGATCATCAATCATCTGTACATCCCCATCATGACATTGCTCTCTTTCAAATTCTTTATTCTCCTCATCATCTTTGTCTTCTTTGTCACTACTAAATTCAGATTTTTATAAATTTATTGATTCCCATTAATCACTCTCATCTTCAATTTCTTCCTTGTCTGATTCCTCTTCATCAGTATTGTTAACTTCCTTGTGTGATAGATCATATGGCTTGTAATCTTGGGTGAAATGGTTCTCCAAAACAATTTTGGCTTTGATTTTTTCATCAACATTCCCTTTGGATGAGAGACAGTGTATTGGATCAGCTACAAAGGCTACCCATTTTTTTTGTAAATTGCTTTTTTTTTTGCTGGAAGCTTGTTGTTGTGACATCTGGGATTGTAAGAATCTAATGGTAAAACCTTGAGAGCTTTAAGGAAAATGGTCTTGGGGCCATTCTTAAAACGGACACAACACTTCTTTTGAATTTGCTTCCCTTCAATTACTTCAGATTCTTTAATTTTATCATCCTGACCTCAAAAAAACAGGTTGGTTGCATGTGATTGAAATGGTAACCTTTTTACAAGGTAAACTTCCTTCTTTTAGTAATATTTTCTGTTGCTGTGTGCTTGGATTGACTTCATTATATCTTGACAATGTCTTGAAAAATTGTTGTTGACTGCAAACTTGTAGCACAAAGCTC